>JAHZND010001248.1:0-19549 GCA_027744115.1 Acrocyrtus sp. NNG-2020
TGAATAACTTTTGGTAGTGGTAGTGGTGGAGCTTGCTTATGACAGGTGCTGCAGAAGTCATTAAGGCCAACAGACTCGAGAGAAAAAAAAATCTTTTTTCTATGATTCGGTGCTCATTTCATGTAATAATAATGTGCTGGGCTTTGAACCGTTTTTGAAAATAAAAATCTCGGTGTTCTAAAGGATTGAAAAAAAATAATTCAGACAGAATTTTTTTCCCTCCTTTTCTAATATCACTTTGTCATAAATAGGGGCTTTGGAACAGTTAGATTTGTCCTGAATTCCTTTTTCTTGCATTTTCCTTTGTGGATGGTGTGATAATGTGTGCTGCGATGATGTCTAAATGTCTGTCCGCTGCATAATATTTTATTACCGTGACTGATTTATTTTACAGGGATGGGTTCTACACTTTTTTGCTGAGTGACTAAACTCGCGAAAGAGGACGACAGGAAATGACTAACTGTTTGCTTATAAGTAAGTGCATATTATTACGCTGCATAATAATGTGCAGTTTATTATGCAAAGAAAAATATGAGATATTTAATTGCTTGGAATAAGCCATACTATACCTATAGTAATAAATAATATGGACATGTCCATTTGTGGAACAACTGCTGAGCTTCTTCGAAAAAAATTGGGTATAGCTGATACCCATTTTATTCTCTTCTCTGCATTACACCACAAAATATATTTTGTACGTTGTAATAATAACCACCTTCCGAAAAACTCGGTGCTATAATACACGACGGGGATATAATAAAGGGAATAATGGTACTAGAAAAGCCATGAATTTTGTATAACCTTTAATTACACGACACCATCATTATCGTATCATGAGAGGAGCTCTTCCTGTAAAAGGGAAGATGAGGGTGACTGAATGAGTGTAGATTTTTACAGATTATCTGCTCATCATCGTCTTTAATTTGTTTGTTCTGTCGGCTCCTACTAGTTCATGTATTCTTTCATTCTCTCTCATTCTCTCAAAAAAAAGTCTCTAGAAGAAAAGGAGAGATCTGCCCATTTACTTATTCATCCTTATCAAAAGCTGCTGCAGCGAGCCTAACAAAAACAGCCCTCTGGGATCTTTTTATTTTTTTACCTCAGAATATTATTTTTTTTTCCTTAAGGGTGAAGTCTTTTTTTATTTCTAGAGGGGATGGGGATAAGGAACAAAAAAAAGCTAAAACATACTACGAGGAAGGAGTAGTGATGGGGTGCGTAACAAATAAGATGAATGATAATGGACGGAAGATCCCTGGTAAAAATGAATACATGTTTGTTTATGTAGACATCTATCTTACGCCCTAATGACAGTGACGATCATGCTGGCGATAATAATCTTCCAAAGTGAGAAAAGCATCCTTTTTAACATGCTCTGCATCTCAACTGAGGCGTCATGTTTATTACTGTTGAAGTGTGAAATGGAAAATAGATAATAATGTGCAGAATCCATTTTTTCTGCAGTATAATTATCGGGGATACATATTTTAACAATTTTGTATGCATTTTTCATGTTATTAAGCCAAAGCTGACCTATCGCTATCTTGTATCTCCATCATTTGGCGATGTGATTGTGATGATGATGCTCTTCCTATCTAAAATCTTTGACAACGGTAGTCCCCTGATATGGGAGTTCGTGTACTCGAAGACTAAAAACTATCCACATCCACCTGACAGAAAAAAATCATGCGTTAAGGTAGAAGTTTCCTGCTCAACTTTGTAAAAGGAGGAAAAGAGATAAAAGTGATTGTCGCTTTACTGATTTTTTCCCCTTGCAGGACCCGACTGCTGAGGAGATAAAGATAATGACGAGGTTCATTCTGATCTCCGGTGGGAATCAAGTTGATATAGGATGCTGATGGTTACCTACTGGCATGGCCAATGCCAATGTGACAAGTTGTGCTATTTCTTGCAAGTTGCAGCGATAACAAGAAAAATGCGTGCCTATAGTAGTAGTGCACTGCTACGGTGCAGCAAGGTTCATTCTTGTATGAAAAGAGATAATAAATTTCCTTTGCAGGATTTTAACGGGTATGTGAATAGGTAATTTATGGGCTACCTAGATAGCTAGTTGTTCCAGTGTACGTGGTTTAATTTTGGTAGTGTAGGTATTCACTCTAATGAATGGTCTTGTTTAAGAAACTGCTTTTAAAAATTGTATTGCATAAAATTTCTAACCAACCTCTGCAGCTATTTCCCCGTCATGTGACAAATTGAGAGTAATCACCGGATTTAGGGACGGCACTATAAGACGATGACGGTTCTATTGCTGAACGTGTTATTTGAGCTAGGTTTTAAAAAGAATGAAATTTATTAAGGGTTTGTGAGCTTGGTGCCTTCTTTCATCTCTTCTTGCGTCGCATGCTGCGTTGAATGCACCTGAAAAGGTTTATCTGACCATGTCATCATCATAAGGCGTTTTTATCACTCCTGTCAGTGGCCCGTAATCGAGTCGGCGTAGGCCATGCTACACAATTTGTATACAGACGAAGGGAATGAGTCGGCTGTTTTATTTATTTGGGGATGCCTACAAAAAACTGCAGCTTATTTTGACTGACGATGAAGTAATGAACGATTTCCACTGTGTCTGATCGAAATAGCAGTGGCAAAAAGTTGGTGGATGCATTTTTTACATATGCGTGAATTGTGAATAGAGTTATTTGTAAAATTGATACACTTTACACTTTAGCTTAATGCCATTGTCGTCGGAGGACGAAGAAATGCTCGTGCTTCGCCAGCAGAAGGACATTTTGGGAGATCTTATTTTCACAGTAGAAAAAACTAAAAGAAGGCATGCGCTATCGCTGTTTCTAGTGAAGTAAGGGTAGGATTCTGTGCATATAATCGGCTATTTTTGGGTGATCCGATTTGTAGGTAGCTAAAAAGTAAGGCAAAGTGTGGACACGGCCGAAGGAGTAAATGAGATGTGAAGGGCGTGAGAACTTTAAAAAAATGTGCGTTGTAATTGTATAATATGTCTCAGCTATAGAAGATGAGAAGAAGGGAGCAAGTGTGAAAATGGAATATGCATTTTCAGGAAAATTGAGGTTTTGCTAGGATTTTTCAGGATTCCTTGCTTTTAGGAGATAGAAGGCAAAGTGGCAAGTGGAATGGCTAGAAAACCACTCAACCGACTACAATAGGTCATGACTGACCTCAACTCGGTCACATTAGTATTACACTTTTTCCTGAATGTCCTTTCGTCGCTGGTCCTACCCTTTCATTGTCGCTGTCGCTTCCTTTGCAAAAAATATATACGTATCCAATTCAAACTTTAATACTTTTCAGAATGATATCCTTGCCCTTGTTATAAATAGTGGTGCATCCGCGTTTTATCACTCTACCGGGAAATTATGCTTTCTTGTTTTGTCTCTTTTCGGCTAATATGGCAGAGTAAAAAAAATCGTGAATGCAAAAAAATTTACGATGATAAAATAATGAATGTACTTATACATGCATTGACACTGCACTGAAGAATGCATCGTTAGCATTTTTCCGTTTTCCTTCTCGTTCACTTTTTTCTGAAGGACAATGGAATCTCGGCTTTGTCAAGCAGAACAAATGGACCCGCCTGTTGCCCTTCACTTTGTACACTTTCATCCTGAAAATGCAATAAATACCCAGCACATATTTATTGTGGCTGTTTGAGCTGTGGTATGCTTTAAATGCTGAATAGGTAGAAGTAGAATATAAAAAAATATTCTTTTTAGAAACTACCACACAAATAATTCGAATTTTTTTTGCAGTTCGCGTGACCTGCGCGTACCTCCACATTCTAATAACCTATATGCATACATTCCACATATCTGAAGAAATATTTGCTCATTGTTATCTTGATAAATAAATGTCGTTTTTTGGATGATACATTAGCGACCCCGGATTTGATGGGAATTTAGAAAAATTGTGGCGAGACTGAGGCTGAATTGTTGATGTGGCTGATGATGATAGTCATCTTCATCGCATTATGCTAGAGATCCTCCTCATTTGATGCAGATTTGTTTTCGTCAAATGATTGCCTCATTCAACTAGCTCGTTTAAATTCTATTTGATCTTATTAGCATAGCTCTTAGCTATTTAAATTCAGAGTGTGGGCAAAGTCGACTCTTTTTCCTGAGTGAAAATGGGACAGTGCCTGGCAGCCTTCATCTCATCCTCAGAATTTTTTCATTGTTTATGCAATGCATATGTAATTTTCTCTTTTTTTCTCATCTCATCTTCATCCATCACACCTTTTACCTTTTGTCGTCCTCTTCCCAATTCAGCCTATCTGACAGGATGAGTAATTCGTGTAGAAGTCAGACTAGAAATCCAGCTCTTTCTTGACTGAGCAATTTTTCATTTTAGTCTTCCTCAATAGGGAAAAATGTATTTTTCATATCATTAGGATTTTAGGACTACGGAGGCTTGAATAGAATGGGATATTTTTTTCGAGGTCTTCTATTCAGCACAGAATACTTTTTTAAACAAAAAAATTTTTTTTGTACACAGATTTTTTTCTATCATCATCCCATTTACTTTATTGGATTTTTGTCTTCCTCCTCTAAGCCCTTCTGCCTATCGGATGTGCATCATGCACGGGTTATTGATGTTTGGAGCGTGTGCCTATTAACTTCTGTCATCAAAAAGTGGCTTTATCATTATCGCCCTTCTAGAGCCTAACTCCTCCCGCTCTTTCTTCTTTTTTGGCAATAATTTATTAGGCTGCAGACACATGTCGGAGATGATGAGAGACGATCTGCTAGTGACTGGTGGGTGTTTTGATCGTGCTCCTTGCATCGAGTGCCTCTTCTTAACGGGCTGCGAATGGAGGCTGCAGAGTGAATAAAAATAATCAAGGGCAGCATTATATCAGATATTTAAATTAGATAAGGTGAAAATGAACTGAACACAGTTTATTACAGTGTTTAGGGCAAAAAATACTTTGTGAGTGGGGCTATCACCGCCGTCACATTCACTTCGCACTACTCACCCAGTTCCTATTTCTTTAGTGGGCCTAATGTTTACTCGTTTTGTTCAGAAGTAGAAGGGCTGCGATCATTAGATTTTTGAACTACGCATATATTTTTAGCATGAATATATTGCCTACTTAAAAATGTATCGCATTAAGCAAATGATCGAGTGCTCACACATCCAATCATCATCATCTAAAATGCCCATCGCTATATCATCATCGCACACTTTAGATCCGAAGTGTGAAAGAGAAATGCTCATCTTCATCATTATCTTTCTTTTGCTCATTACAAATTGTCCTGAAGACTGGTATTGTTATCGAGGAAAGAAAAAGTTTAATGTGGTGGAGTCAATTTTTTTTCTTGGAAAATAATAAATGTGGTGTAAATCAGTTTTCATGAATAAAGTATCCGGGTTAGTTCAGTATCATGAATAAATTTATGTCGATCTAGAAGACTGATTTTTCAAGGTAGAGTGACTGATCAAAGGCGAAAGATTTGAGGTGCATATAATGTCGGAAGAAGTAGTATAAGGAGAGGAGTAGTAGATAACTGGGTAGGAAGAGGAAAAAAAGGATTTTGTTTACACCTGAAATGTATATGCGCGCCCAATATGTATGATCAGGAGTAACCGTGATTAAATTTTTTATAAGATATTAAGTATTCAAGGTTGTAAGCCTTTGGGCGCACTCTTGTTTCCTGAAAAATAGAGAAAATTGGTGGAGCGAGTGAGATTGACCAAGATATGAAATCACTGTTAAATTTTGCAAGTATGGGGAAAGGGAAGTTTTTAATAGAGAATCCTAAATTTTCAAGGTTTTTAAGTGAATTTTGCTAATTTCAAAAGATTACAGTTACTCTACATGCGCTTAAATTGAAGGATTTATAGGAGATCATGTCAGTTCCAATGAGCTGCCAACAGGAGAGCTTTGTTCCGCTCGGGATTTAATTACGTAAAACAAAAAATGTTGTGGCATTCACTTTTTCACTTGCGAAAATTTATTCACCCATCCATTCATAAACACCAGCATAATATCTTCTCGTTGTTGGTTAAGTAACCAGTTCGATAATTAATTCAATATTCGTTAATCACCGAGGATCGGCCGGTTGTTTTTTATAAACTTTTCAGCTTTTTCCCTCATTAATATAACGCAATTATGTAAGAGTGCTCTCGCTCTACTTTCGTCTTCCGTAGTTTTTCATTCTTTTCTTTTACACTTAATTGTTCGCAACCAGGAAAGAGTAATTAATTTTATTAGAGGCTAATACCTAGTTGTTTTTTGATTACGTGGTCCATACAAATACACACACCTACTTTGAGAGTTGCGGGGCAATTTTGCGGTGAAAATAAAAATATTCATTGTTTACACTCAACTTTGCGGATAAATCCTCATTTCCCTGTTAATTACTATTATTTACGGAAGGTCTCAAAAGAAACAGTGTTAGATCTCGCTCTAGCACTTTTCATGTCCGGATCTTCTCAGGCGGATTTTTTTGCGCGTCAATAATGTAATGCCAATCCACTGGCTAATATATGAAACAATACATTTCATAATTATGATTAGCTAGACCAATTACCGGTAACAAAGCAGATTAGGTAAGTGCATTTTTTTCTTGGATTTATTCATAGAGCTATAGCAAATTACATCATGTCTTGACAAGAAAGGACAATGAAATTGAACGGTAGCAGAGTAGGAGAGTAGTGATTACGCCGGAGGAAAACACACATTACATCACAGTTTAGCAGAGGAACATGAAATGGTGATGAAAAATAGTAATTATTATCATTTTCTATTAGCAACTCTCTCCTTTGTGAAAAAGAAGAGAGTCGTCACAAAAACTCCCATCCACTACTGTACCGCCACCATTGTTGCATCCCCCACATGAAACCACAAAACAGTAATTATTACTTGTAAATAACGTTACCTTAGTCATCCGAAATGTAAAATGCAAATATTGCTACTGTGTTGGTGGTAGAGTGGTGAGGTGATATTGCTCCTGTTTGTTTGCTACTATTGTTCCTGTTCTCATCACAGAATACTGAAAAAAAAGATATTTCTCTCGCGTATTGATGATGCTCTCGGTTTTTTCATGTATTTTTCTGGGTGCACCCATCCATTTGTTTTCTGCATTTTGCCAAAGATATATATTTTTTAGTTTGCTGCATCTCTGCACTGTGTGTGCGTGTGTGCTGAGCTGATATGAAAAAAACCGGAATCCTCGTTTTTTTAACAGTAAATGCAGTGAATTCTGTTGAGAAACGCACACACCTTCTTCCTATCTTATTTGAAAATTGTTTAACCTTCTGCGAGCAAATAAGGTTTGACTGCCGAGGTATTTATGGTGGGAGCTGGGTGCTCTGTTTTTACTGATGTTTCAGTTCCCGTTCACCTTTATTTACGCTTTTCTCCTTGACGAAAAGAAAAAAAACTTTTAATGACTCTGTTCATGTCTAGTATTTAGATCAGCGTTGTTTTGGCCTGTGTGGTAATTAAATGTTGTGGCGTTTGAGAGGACGCCGTATGAAAATGCAATTTTTGATGATGTTGATACAGCCCTAGCCCTCCTCTTGGCACTTATAGCGTACTTGCTAATTGCCATTTTAGAAGTGTACCTACTTCAACTTTTGATTCAAGTTCAGCTTTGAAGAAGACTTGACTTTGAAGAACTCGTTACGGATAAGATTTATTTGCATGTGGAAAAGTTGGGCTGTGCTCTTGGTTTCCTCCCTTCTTAAGAAATAGATAAATTGCTAGCCGATGAGAGCACTTTTTTATAAAAAATGTATTTGAATTTTACATTTTATTACAGTTGTTGGACGATAAATCTATAAAGTTTGTTTTCTATATCGGATGTCCATAAAAGAAGGAAAAGGGTATTTTTATTGGATGGCCTTTTCAGTTCCGTGATTCTAGTTTTTTTCTGGCACCGGTCTAGCCCTTTTTAATATTTTAGACAATGAATTTTTTTCAGAACGCACATCTAGTTAGGAGCCGGGGTTCCTTATTTTTGCTCAATTTTCTCATAATATCCTGTTTTCTACCTTTTGCCCTTGCAACGAGGTATATCCAACGGTCATTATTGCTTGTTTTTTTTTGCTTTTTTCAAAAAACAATTTTGCTGAGATAACGATACATTGCATTTTTTGCAAAAAAAAGAGAGTGATATGATGATCTCATATGATTTTCGAGATGCGTACGTGTACTCGCTGTAATAGCCTTGTAGTAAAAAATAACAATAAAAATTAATTTGGCCCCGGTGGTACTCCCGGTACCAAAACATAAAAGACCAGGTGGGAGTGTAAATATAATTGAAAAGCGAACTTGTACATAGAAAAATGATAAGTATCATCATGATGAGCCCCATAATAATGATCATAGCGAAACTATTATTATAGCCTCGAGTTGAAATAACAGGAGCAATTTTTTCTGGGTTAGCAGTAGTAGAAAAATAGCGTAATATATCACTTGTAAGACACGCTCGACAAGGGAGCGCGTCTTGGAATTCTAAATATTTTGGGATTCCTGCTGAACACTTTCGCAGGCTGCCCTCAGAAAATATATATTAAGCTGTTTGTGTTTGTTTGCTTATCGATAAATGCTCCTTCGGCTAATAAATATCTTTGGTTTTTTGTTTGTTGTGGTTCGCTAAATCCCTTATTCGGTGGGATTTTTATTAGTGGTTCGACCTAAGAGGTCTTGGCTTGACTATTATTACTACCACTACCGCTACAAATAAACATGAGAATTCTCCTGTTTTTCTCACCGTTGTTATGTATCGACTCTGTGTTTTGTAGTAATGATGAAAATTAATGATAGTGGAACAGTTTTGTCTGTTGGAAATAGAGGTAGTAGGAGCAAGCTGGTTTCGCAAAAATTTTAAAAATTTTTTATAACACTACTGCCGAAAGAAAACTGATCTCGGATTTTGATTTTTGATGCGGATGATGGGCTCGGTGAGCTTCGAGCTGGCCATGCGTTTGTTTTTAGAGTTAGCTAACTTTATATTTGAAAATTCCCCAATAAATAAATAAAAATACATAGCTTTACTTTTACTGAAGGGGAATTCTCTTGTAAGGAAGAGTGAAAAATTCCTGAAATGCATACACATTTAAAAAGATAGAGGAAGATGTGGGTATGCTAAAATAGTCTGTGCTATGATTTCACCTTTGTGCTTTATTCCTTTAACGGGAATTATACAATTTCTCGGATATAATCTTAAAAATCCCTCTTAATCTTATCTGAAGCTGTGTAAAAGGGAATCAACAAAATTTACTTTTGTTTGAGATGCAGAGGAATGTTTCAGGTGAGTTCCACGAGGTAGAAATAGTTTTGATATGAAACATGTGTAGAATTGAGTGTAGAGAATGTGCAAAATTTGCTACTGATTTCTATACAAGGCCTTTTATCATGTTTGGCGCAGATTGTTGTTGAGAGGGGAGGGGAAGACTTCCTTTAATTTTGAAGAGGAATCAGAATGATTCTGGCATTAATTAAATCCATAAAAATTAGTGGCACAAGGAAAGATAATGGTTTTCTTGTTGAGAGTTGGACGGAGCACCAAGTGCCATTAAATAATTATCACCCTCAATCAACATCACGAACATAATTACCGTTGCCAGCTACCCTTTTCTCAACCTGGCTGCCTTGCAAAGGCTAAACTGGTAGCTTCACTTTTTGGATGGACTCTTGATATGATTATTTGATGATGTTTTAATGGCTTTATTTGCTTCGGTGGGCAGTAAATGCAGCAACTTTTACATTCGGCGCTGTCCGGTTCCGGTTTCATTTATGAAATTTTTAAAAAAGGCTAGAAAAATTCCTGCGTGTTATGAGCATACTTACTTAGGTAAGCTACATTTAAGGATCTACCTGAAAGAAAAGAGCTTTTCTCTTCTCTTGTAAATTTTATTGGCCTTGATGCCAACGAAGAGTCTTGAACTTTCTGAGGGCGAAGCATCATAATAGTTCCGTAGTGAAAGGTAGCTTTCTAGCCGTGACAGTGTGGTTGCCCAGTTTTTATGCTATTGTGCTAGTAGGTAGCTATACTAATTTGGCCTTTATGCAATAATGCAATAGAAAAAGACCTTTGGCTGATTTCTCGCAGCCTTTCTCATTTTTGCGTGCACTACAAAGAACATGAGAACTCATGAATATGTAGCAGGGGAAGAGAGCAATGAAGAAAAAATGGGAACAAATCACAAAGTGCAGTAGCTTTTGAGTGCTGGTCATGCATGTTCTGCGGCCAGAAGGGGATGGTGCAACGAACTTGAGCTTTGTTTATGGAGCATTTATTATTGTAAACTATGAATATCAAAACGAGCACGCTATTTAGGATAAATTTTGTAGCGAAATATTTTAAAATCCGATAAGCTAGCGTAAACAACCCACATATGAAGCGAAATAGATTTATTGCATCTCACTTTTTCGTTTGCGTAATTGGAATGTGCACGCCTATCCACCGAAGAAAACATGCAAGATGCGAAGAGCTCATTGCGAATTATGATGAGCATAAATTATCAAATTTTTTAGATTGAAAACAAAATTGATAAATTATCATTTTGGCTAAATGCCTCTGCCTCTAGAATAACAATGAATGAAGGAAATTCAGTCCATTCATAGCTTCTGAGTTGTTTCTGGCTTTCGTTCTTTATATTGTGAACCATTTTGTAAGAAATAGTCAAAAATAGGAGACTTTGGAATTTTTTTAAAAAATATATAACGTAGCGTAATCTGAGTAATACTAATTCACATAATCATAATTTAAGTAGGTCATAAAGATATGAAAGTCAATTATGTATCTTGCTTTTATTGCAAAATGGAACAATTACCGTTGGTCAAAGAAAGCGCTGCCAGGTCCAAGCACAAGCTCATTATTTTTTTGCAAATACTTACAATATAGGTATGCGATAGCACTCAATTTGCTACTTTCCCCTTTGGGGTTATTAAATATCGTAGTGTAATCGTTATTGGCACTAACTCACATGTCATACCCGTAGGGGGTAGATAAGCTTACTAGTTCACTGACTGTGCCTGATTCTGAGAGAAAAAGTAATCAAAATTATCCATTAGCTCATGCTGATTAAAATGTTCATAAATGGAATAATGCTGGTTTACTTCAGTCTCTAAAGTTCTCTCTGAGCTGCGAGCAAATGAAAATTCATCAAAGGAAAAGTTATTGATAGGTCAACATACTTTCACAAACAGTCGATTACCTTTGCCCCCCGAAGGAACCATTTATTTGTTAAAAATGTAAAATTAATTTCTTTTATGCTCTGCGATAAATTATTTTCATTGCTTATTGCTTATCTTCCGGGAATATCTCATCAATCGAAAGTTTAAGCACCAAAAATAAGCAATTTCCATCATTCCCTTCTCATTGTCGTCGCATTGTTGTGGAGGCAAGATTAAACAAGATAATTATGATAATAGCCGCAGCGCAATAAAATCAATCTGTCAATAATTACTGCAACACCTTAAAAGGCACATAATCTACCAATATCTCAATTCTCAGGTGAAATAAGTTGACCTATCATCCAACTGTTTTTGAAATAGCCATGAAAGAAAAAAACAATGCTAAGAATGAACCCGTTCATCTACCGTAAAAACGTTCTATTCATAATTAGGTACTTACACTAGGCGTAAAAATCAAAGTGATCTTCGCATGGTTGGTTAAGGCTGACTTTGATACGATCAGATCACCATCAACGCTTCATCCTTCTGCCATGCTATCGTCACCTTTCTCCTCGCGATTCTGCATTCTTTTCCACTGTAGGAGCATGAAAAGACGTATTCTTCTGGCGAGGTGGTAGAGTACGGGCGGTATCGCCTCTTTCTAGTGCTGTAATTACTGTATAAAGTGCTTTTGGTGATTGTTGATGCTGATCCGTTACATCTCTCGATAGTTCAAGCAAGTGTGAGAAACGATTCACGATGGCAAGATGAAAATGGATGTGGTGAATGCTGAGAGCACAAAGAATTGTCTACTTTTGTTAGGAATGTCTGACATTAGGTAGTCGTGTTTATATCAGGCTTTATTTGTATTATTTATAACATGACCAAGACCGAGCAGGACTTTACAACTTTTAAATCCCTTCCCGATTGTCGACACGACGATGGCTGTTTGATGAGAGAATTGCAATAATAATTTTATCATTCTCGCTTTTCTGTTTTCGATTTTGTACATTTAATTTTTTATAATGTAATAAAACACACAGAGTGCATCATCGCTGCAGGTCGTTTATATCAATCGACTGGATTTTTTAGTGGAATATTAAATGAAATTGCTCCATTTCTACAAGAATGGGAATTGTTATTGCTATCTAAGGAATTCAGA
The DNA here is from genome assembly GCA_027744115.1 of Acrocyrtus sp. NNG-2020. Classification (NCBI taxonomy): domain Eukaryota; kingdom Metazoa; phylum Arthropoda; class Collembola; order Entomobryomorpha; family Entomobryidae; genus Acrocyrtus; species Acrocyrtus sp. NNG-2020. The sequence continues at coordinate 12,285 of JAHZND010001248.1, forward strand.
ACTTGAGTACTTAACGTCAACAGGGAGAAATGATAACCGCGATAATTCTTCAGAATGAAAATATAAGCTTGCGATTCTCCCATTCCAAGTCACATCATCATGTTTTTAGTGTCATCTCATCTTACATTCTCAGATGAGCTCGCCGGAGTCTTAATGTCGATTGTCGATGCTTAATATAATAATGATACATATTACGATAGCTCTGAAAATCAGCAAATGTGTGGAGTACCATATTTAGCTGGCGGGCAATTTTTAATGCTATTATCTTAACAACTCATTAACCGGTTTACTTTAGCGTTTATTATTCATGATAAATGTAGAAGTCACGGGTTTTGATGTTTCCTCGCTGTTTTATTATACGAAAAGGCCATAATAAGAATAGGTGTAGGAGGAGGTTCAAAGACGATATTGGATAAGGTGATTAAGAATTATTATACGCTGTAAATTATGGAAGGGAGGGTGAAGCGGTTAGCATAAATTATAATTTTATCGTTTGATTAACTTCTCGTTATTTTTACTATTGTTATTATTATTGCCATTCGTAAACACCTGTCTTGTTCTTGTTGCTGCAAAACTGTAAAAATGGTGAATATTACTGTGAGAAAATAGAGAAGAGTTTCTCAACTTTTTGCTAGTTTTCTCAAAAATATGATGAAAACGCGAATTCCTAATTTATGAATGGTCATTTTAGCTAGTTTGGGGTAGTTTCGTTTTATGCAAATTGGGCAGATTGGTGAGAAGATGAGCACAGAATGGAATGGCGGAATGGCGGAATGGCTATTTCGCAGAAATGGAGTTGAGACTGCTGCGCTGATATAAATAAATTAGTCAATATATCGTTTCAGGTATGTAATAAATTGGATAGTTATTTTGGGCTCTGCGGATTGGCTAAACTGCCTAATGGTCGCTTACGCTTCGTCGGAAAAATTTCATGCACTCCGCTACGGTCACAAAACTCACAACTCAGCATACATATATTTTTTCTCTTTATGTTTGCTTTAGCAATAAAACAGTGTCCAACACTCGAATTGCGGTACATTTCTTATCGGAAAACTCCGATTGCTTTAAGCTCTCCATTATCTGAAGATGCTCATGTGTATATTGTGATTTATCACTGTGCAACTCAGCTCAAAGCTCTTTTTTTGCTTGTGATAAAAATAAAAATCAGGAAAAACATTCTCAAGAAAAAAATGACAATGAAGGAGGGTTTATTTGCATTGTCTTTTTTCACGTCGTTTCCTCGTCTTGTGAAATAAACGAGGCTATTTTTAAAGCTGTCTACGAGCATTTTTTTGTTACTCAATTTTCACCTTTTGTTTTCCCAATCTTCCCATATTCTCCAATAATAGGCTTTCCACGTCGTGCCTTTTTGTAAGTGTGAAAGAGGTGATTTCATTGATATATTGGTATTTCTTCCTGTCAAGGAATGTCATTTTTTTGTGGCTTGCTCATTTAAAGTATTTATTTGAGATGGAGGGAATGTTAAAAATAACAGGAAAAAGTACGTACGAGATGAGTGAGGCATGCACGCAAGACACGAAAGTTTGGATTTTTTGCCGCAATAGGAGAAAAAAAGTGAGCATTGTTAATTATGAAAATTATGTATACATTGTATACCAAGAAAGATAGATGAGATGGGACGATGAGAGAAAAATGATAAAAAAAAATTTGCGAGTGCAGCCTCCCTCTTCTTTAAAAAAAATCTTGCACAATAGCTGATGTTAGCCGGCCGGCTGAAGTTCACCCTACATTATTGTCTTGAATTTACATAATGTGAATAAACGGAGATATTTTATAGGTTTCCTCATCCTTTTCTCCATTTTGTCGAAGTGGTTAAAAGAAGAGGATAAAAAAGAGAGCTCAACAGAGACTATTTTTTCAAGGNGAGGAGGTAAAAAATGAAGAAGCCGATTTGTTACTGTCATTTGTTCAGAGAAAACGGATTGATGTACGATCCAGGCAAGGAAGTTGTTTGTAATATGTTAATTGTGCCAAATAAATGCCAGCTCTAGACAACAAACAAATGAAACCTGAACGCAGAAGTGTTTATGCAGGGTACTAATAGGGATGGTGATATAACCATGAAAAAACTCAGCTTTTTACTGTGAAAGAAAAAAAAATGTGTTTTTCTCATTTTTTAATGAACAGAAAAACTTAAACAAATAAATGTGGAGGTTCTCTGGCGCTGGCGGATTAAATAAAAAAAGTTGAAGTTGATGAGGAGAGACTTCCTTGTCTATTCTTTTTTCGCTGTAGGTTGCACTAAAATTTGCATAAAATACGGGATATCCCAATCTTTCGGAAGAATCTGTTGCGTAAAAATATGTGTAATTCGCTTTTTAATACAAAAAAGGAGGTTGATCAAGCGCAAGAGCCCACATAAAAAAAGTTTTTATTGTGGGCTATTGCATAGCGTATGCATTTACAGTCGTATTTGTGCAGCGAAGCGACTGAATGAAAAAAGTTGGAGATTTTTATAGTAAATATATCACTTTTTATTATTATTGCATCATTATTGCATGGTCTCTCTGCAAGTGAAAAAATATTATTTAATAAAATATGCAAATGAGCAGTTTTATGTCGGCGTTCAGGTAAACTGAGCAGAGAATTTTCACCTAAGTTGAGGCAAAATGTGGGCTTTTATTATTAAGAGGTATTTCAAGAGGGTCCGTTGCAGTTATGCCAATTCTAATTATTTTTACAGTTTTGTTATTACCAGGTCTTCTCCTAATAAACCCTCATCAATGTGCTTTTCCTGTATTTAAATTAGGGAGAAAATAGGCCATAGTTAGATACTCTAATTAATGTGAAGTTGTGAGCCTCTTCTCAAAATTAATGCAAAGCGGTTGGTCATCAAGCCATCCTGTGTGGAGGGTACAGGTTTATAAGGTTTATAAGTGGTTTTAAAAACGAACTGCTAAACGACCGCAGCTGTTGTGTGGCGGCACTAATTTAATAGACTCAAATAAGTTTGCGGACGAAAATACTGAACTCTAATTTCTCTCGTTTGATTTTACTATTTTGCCAATCCAGGTTTAATGGAGTCTACTCTGAAACTCTTTTTATGTTTTTTGCAAAGCCCTCATTAATCAGCATTGATTTCGGGTGATTTTCCCGGTATTAGAAGAGCCATCTCGATCTATAGAGATAAAAAAAAGTTGAATAAAGTAGCTTAATTAGGAGTGGCTATCAAATAGGAAAATCAAGCTGGGAGTGCTTGCTTTTATGAAGATGAATGAAAATGGGCTAGGAATTTTGCAGGAATTTCAGCATGACATATTTGTTCTCCTTGTTGGGAAAATGGGAAGTCTATCCCGGGGGAGGTGGAGGTTCAAATAGATTACGAAACAACGAAACTGATCAACTGAGGACGACATGTCCGCATTGTTGAGTATTTTTGCTTTCTGTGCGAATCTGCTCTTTTTATTTCCTGAACGGTCATTAATGCGTTTAAGCACTGTTACTGTTTGCAACTGAAGTGGAAGAGAGTGACGGCCAGTGTGTTCATGACTGCCGATATAAAATGCTTTACTTATTTTTTTTAAATAATGACTTATGTAATAGAGTCTACTACAGAAGCTGTAGAAAAACCAGTTATCTTGATTCATTGCCTGTGCAAGTCCATTTTGTCTAATGATGCCAAAATGATTGAGAATAGATTTTTTGGTGGCAATAATGCGACGGGAAAAAAAGGAGCTGAGCTGAGGGTGGCTGTGGCATTGTGGTGATGTATTATGGAGTGGGAGCTGAGTAGTACCGGTGGTACCGGTGCGGCGCTCTGAGGTGGCATCGAAATTGCTGGCTGGTCTAGTTCATCACATCACTATCGCTCCGTCTGTGTCCCAATCCGAAAACGAACGGAAAAAGTAATGACACTTGAGTGTGAGCAATTAGTATAATATTGCTATTTTTTACGGAAAGGAAAATAGGAAGAAGAATAGAATGCTTCGCGAAATTTTGGCATATACTTTTACTTGGTGTGGGATTGTTGTTTGGCTGTCTCGTTATATCGTCTTCGATTTTTTTGTCTCATTCATCTCCATCTCTTCTATCGCTGCTCTTTCTGTCCGAGAGGATTTCGTTTTAATCGTTTATTGCCCATTTATTACTTCGCTGATGAGATTGATAAGGAGTTCTCTCTGTTTCAGAACATACTCGTTTTTATATGCGTTTCACTCAAATGCGTGTCTCTTTAGAGGAGCGGGTGGACGAATGGAAAAAAAAGACGGGGCTTAAGTCGTTGACAAAAAGATTGCAGTTTATCTTAATGAGAATTTAGCTGAGTGAAGATGGAGGACTCTATCCTGGTTCTCCGATTTTTTAAAAAGTAATATATGGGTGGCCATTAACTTTGCTATTTTGCATCCTCGTAAAACGCTGGGATGTGAATGAGTGAGCGAGCGTCTCTTTATTTCGCTAATTAAATGCGCTGTTGCACTCAAAAAGTTGTCGGTGGGTTGAATAGTGCAAGAATATAAAGTGAGAATTCGGGCGACGGGGCCAGAGATGGCGGAGATGATAAATGTAATATGAGGATGGTGGCCATACTGACCAATATGACAGTTATTACTGTCACCGTAGGTCAACTTAGGTATTGTCACCGTTTCGTAAAAGTATCTCATCATTCCAGTTTCTAGTAATGCATAATGGCTCTGTTTACTCGTTTTATCTTCAATAAGGAGAAAAAAAATGGCGGAGACCGTTAGGCAAAATAAGAAAGGCGCGCAGAAGTGGCTCGACTCACTCAACGTCACTTTTTAGTATTCCGTCAATGGATGAAGCATATTAATTCTAAGAATTTCGCACATTTTGAAAATAAATGTAAGGCATGCAGGAAATTCTAACTTAATTTATGCAGGTGTCAGTTGTCGCTACACTCACAGCGGGAACTCCCCATATGAATTATTTCACATTTATAGAACGTCCAACAAGTTCAAGTGTTCGTAAGACGAGGGAAAATATGTGTTTCAGTCAATGTCAGTGTCAAATATTGTCGGAGTTTCTCACGTTAATTGTGAATTGAAATCCGTCATTTATCACATTTTTTCTAACTTTATATTTAGCGGTGGCCATATTAGAGTCCGTGTGAGATTTGAGCAAACAATGGACAGGTAATTGAGTCCAACTTTTGGCTGAAATTGAAAATCCATGGTTTTCCGCAGTGAATCATGCATTATTCTATAGAATGTCCCGTTTTTTCTACCTGAAATTCCCCAACAAAAGGAGGTATTTTTTCAGTGGAGAAAGGACTCTTGTTCTTTCTTTTTTATAAAAAAATTGCCTGAAAAATGGTGAATGGAAAGTTTGTCATTTTATCAATGCTCTCCCTCTCACAAACACCTTTAAAATAATTTTTGCTTTGGACTAACAATGCCCCTGCCCAGCATCATATACAAATACAATGACCACAAGATCCAATCAATACTCATGCAGGTGATTCTGATGAGATCCACTTTTCCCCAGCCGTGATTCCCTCCTACAAAAGGATAGGAATATAATCCAATCTCGATCGTTTTCGTTTGCATATTTATTGGCTCGAGAGTATTTTCATGTATTTTTATACTCCTTCGATATTGTTGTGATTGTTTCCTTTATGGCAAAAAAAAAGTTTCTGGTTGTGTTTGTGACTCGGTAAAACACGTTTCTGAATTTGAGGAGATCACGACTTTTTTTTACATTGTACATTTTAGATGTGCTCTTTTCACATAACTGCATCTCTTTTCGGTATGCATCACCCTATTAGCTTTACGAGGTGTATTGTATCTCTATTCTCATTTTCAAGTTCGCCACTATTTTATAACGCTTTTTGTAGAAAAACGCTTGAGACTTTTTTGGCTTTGTTCCTTAGAAAAAAAAATTCAACTAAAAAGATGTTCACGGTGAGCAAAAATTTTGTGACATATTTTGCTCTTGTTAGTATTGCTTGCACTTTTTTCGCTGATATATATTTTTTCGAAAATGACATAGTACTGACAGTAGGGACATATAATAATCACCTTTTTTGAGTTGGTATTTTTTCAACCTCGAACTTGAACTGATCGAATCCGTTTCAGTTTCCTCTTCTGTTCATTTTGTTTTCATATGCGACAGAAGTATGAGGGGGAAAATCGCTGTCATTCTTTTGATTTTTTGGACGCCCCAACCATCCGCTCATTCACGGAAGTGAACTTGTACGTTCCCCTCAATTCCCCTTTTCAACCTTAACAACACACGCTACACACATCTTTTTCTCGTTCGCATTCGTCTTTCACCGCCCGTTCTGTTCAAGTATAAAATTCCGACGAAAAATTGGACAATCGAAACCGTTTAAAAAATAGATCAATTGTTGGTGAGCGTAAATTGTTAAGAAAAGGGGCTCATTTGAGTGCGAATGGATATATGGATGACTATAAATAGGATAGTGTCTGTGATGATGTCCCTTCAGATAGAACGGGAATTTTTTTTATCTGTTTAGGCTAAACTAGATACGGCAGAAAGAGTGCGGAGAAGGTAGTGGCTTTGGCTTGTTGATTGTTACAAATCGTGATTTGCTATGAATGCTTCGTTTACTGTTTTTCCCATGCATGTTTTTACCCTGCTTCTTCATCAATCCATGTATGGCTGAAAAAAATATGGTGTGTGTATGTGTACGGCTAGTTGAGTGTGAAATGAGGATGGAATGAGGTTAGAGAGGGAACACGACTCACTCAAAGTTCCTCTCACTTCCGACGAGATACTATCATCGGCTTATATGCGATATGAAAGGCTTCAGGGGCATCGTGAGACTGGTCCAAGATATTAAAGACTGTACTTATCGCATACTAAACAGCACTAATTAGTTGTTAGATAAAATGAAAAGGCTATGATGAAATCACAGCAAGACTTTACGATTTCGCATTACAATTTACAAAAGGAATTAATTGTTTTCATTAGAGTTAAATTATTCAGAATGGGCTGTCCGTACAATGTGGGTGATAATGATACAGTGACTGATTTTGATTTTTTAATAGCTAGCAAAAAACTGTTGCATAATCAGGTATTTAAATAAAGCGGACAAAAATTGTTTTTGTGGCATTTTGTAATTTGCCTTAAAAGATGAAATCAGCTCTAACGGAAACTCATCACTTAAGATAATTGCCTAAGAAGGAATGTGTGCCCGAGTGAAGTTGGCGTTAGCATGCAAATTGTTTCTCCTTTTGGCAAAAGCTTATTATTATTTCCGTTTTCGATGGGTGACGGAGAATGTAAATATCTCGCTGATGCTTGTGGCTTTTCCCACTAACTTT
>JAHZND010001249.1:0-58650 GCA_027744115.1 Acrocyrtus sp. NNG-2020
GCAAAGCCGAAAGAACATGTGACACGGTAGAAAGTGATACATGCTAATGCATACGAGGAGCACAGCACGGTAGAACAAAGAGTTTACGTCGTTGTCAAAATTTTTTGTGCTAAGATGTATAGGAATTCCTATGCTGATAGCACAAATAATTTTGACAACGACGTTATGATATTTGCAAAAGACTCTTCTGACTAGAGAACCAACATCAAAAAAATGCAGTAATTGTGTGATAATTTGTTGGAACATTTTTTAAAAAAGAACGTGTAGCAATGTTAATCAAACAGTATATTTACTGTGAAGATCATTAGATTGATAGAATTTATTTTTATTAATGTTTATTTATTTCATCTCTTATATTCTTTATAATCGTAAATTCACATGACAAGCTCATTTAAATTTTTAACCAATTTAATTTTTTAAAAAATGTATCGCGCATTACAACTACGGGAGTAGACAAAGAAAGACAAATAACAATTCATAACTTCATGCTTAATTGATAAAACAGTTCATTAAAGAATCTCTTAATTAGTGAATTAGTACATGCAAAGATTTTAATTTTGAATTACAACTACAGACTACATTTAGTAACGTAATAGGAATTATAATTAACCCAAAGAAGTAGACTAGCAAAAGTTCTAACAAACCAAAAACATAACTTCATTTAAAGGAATTTCTTCTCGTTATAGCTACTATAGCAAATAAGTTCATCTAAGGTAGAAGAGAAATAACAAATTAATTAATTATAACGTAACGCCTCATGTTTGATATAACAATTTACATTTCACAAAATCTGATCTACTTTAAATTTTCATCAAGCCATCATCATCATCAATCAATCGTCAATCAATCATGCCATCAATCGTCAATCAATCATGCCATCATCAATACAAACACAGCCATCATTCCACGGAGTCTCATGAAAAAGGTGCAGAAAATACTTTTTTCCAATCTGAAGGGCTATTGTAAGATGCCTGTCCTCCAATCCACTGGCCTAAAAGTCATAAAAAATAAAATTTTGTAAGGAAATGCTAAGTAATAAAACCGGAAGATAATAATTTCGAAACAAGATTATTTATAAATATTACATTGTAGATCTTGGTGATCCAGAAGACAAGAGTATAACCAAAATCACACAAGGGGAAATTGAAGGGATCAACTTCCATACTGGTTTCCATAATCTTCGACATTTTTTCTTCCAACGCCAGCGCTTCGGGTGACCCAACCTTCAGATTTTTCCATTTATCGTAAGTGCTGTGTCTTGCTACATACGTCCATGACATTTCCACCGGTTTTGATTCGGAGCTCGTCAACGTGTCCTTGGGTTTTGCTCCTGAGTCCCCACTTTCAGTTTTTTCATTTGCTTTGTCACCTGCGTCTCCACGCTTCCGTTTTACACTTCGTCTTTGTTTTGGACCACATACCTCGTACAAATTCTTGCATATAATAGGTTCAAACTTCGGCACGCATTTCGCAAGAGCCTCAAGTAGATATTTACACTCGATCTCCGTAAGCAATTTTGATGGCATGTCCACTGGAAAATACTCCTTTTCTGCGTTAACTGCTTTCATAAGTAACGCTGTCATCGAGTTAACATTAATACCTGTAACAAATTATCAATAATGAACATTTAGCTCTAAAGTTACTCGTTATTTAAATTGACGTAATTTTTTAAACAAAGAAGAGCCACTAAAAATAATTTATCCTGGTCATTAGCAAAGCTAAGTAAAAAGCGGTTTTGTCATAAGTAAAGACTTACAAGGTGGTTTGGATCCGCTACTTTCAAGGGATGAAGGCGGTTTGGATCCGCTCCTTTCGAGGGATGAAGGCGGTTTGGATCCGCTACTTTCGAAGGATGACGCGGGCTTGGCTTCTTCGAGACGCGGTCGACTTTGTTTCTCTGTTATGCTTATACGGATTCTTCTTTTTCGTTGATTATTACTGGTACCGGGGCCTACCTCAGCAGATTTACTTTCATCGGCCATGATTGTAGAATAGTGGCAGATGCTCCTTTACACACCTGAAGATGTAATAATAATACAGTACAATAATTATTTGTTATCGGTATCATACAATCCACTATTGCTATTACATATTTTATTTTTATTTCCTACTTCCTACTTACTACACGTACACGAAGATAAGAATGAGTCAATCAGCACAATATTTTACACGATCAACCGGAACAAAACCTTTGAATCACGATACCTACAAAGTACTGATTCACTACTACTAAATTAAAGGGTTCCCCTTCTAACTTACCGGAAACCAATAACTGAACGAATGATGGAAGAATGTTACCCTCGCCTCGACTTGAGTTTTTCAATGTATCCTCCTACCTGAGAGAAGCCGAACTGGAGACTAAACGACAAGAAAGTAACTTCTGACTTTGAGCTGCTCGACTTCAAACGACGAGTAAGTGAGTGCAGTGTTCAAAGCAGGACGCCACGACGCCAGATAACCTAGCCAATCATAGAGCCATACCAATTAGTGCATGCACGGAAATTTGTGTAATATAGCCAATAGCTAACACAATGCAACGTAGACTCGAATTTTTTACACTTTATTTGAATGGAATTTAGTGGGAGACGGGAGAAGGAATGAAGTTCTGCCAAGTTATTCAAATGTTCCAGGCGAGCTGTGTGTTTCTAATGTCTATGCAAAAACTTTTGTTGCCTCGTGTATCGATACTGATAGATAAGCATCCCATATATATATCCTCCTAAAACTAGATGAGAAGAAGATGGAAAAGCTTATTGGATGTTGCAGGTTTGTGGAAAACTCTACCGAGCTCGTGCATTCGCAAAATTTGCCATCCTTTCATTAAGCTTCACATTCAGAATGTCGACATGTCGTACACACGGGGTATGCATGTATTGTACATATTACATACATACATTCAAGCTGAGATAATGCGAAATTTTTAAAATGATTTTGCATACCTACTAGTACTTCGAGGAAGAACTCGAATGCGAATGGTCAATAATGCCATCATGCTTTGAAAAACGTCGGATAGAAAGTTGCAGTCAAAGCTCATATCATATTTCATCTAGCATATTTAGCATAAGCATAGCGTATTTCAGGCTAGTGCGGCATACATGTTAATGTTGTTTCAGAAATTCGAGCTGCAGACAAGTTCCACAGCTTTTCCAAATTTGCAAGCTATTTTAATTTCGACAGTAACACATACATGAAACGAGAGCAAATTCTGTTACCAGTTAATAATTCTTGGAAGAATTTTTATAGACCGCAATGGTAAGACTAACTTTGTTACTTTATTCAATTCCCTCTTCTCTTCCCACATTGAAAATAATACAATCAACAATATGCCTGTGCAGGAAATGCCAAAGGCATAATGGCGCCATCGCTATCCCGTCCTTCATCAAATATTTTTTCTAGCACTGGAACTACTGGAAGAGAGAACACAACATCAACTTCTATCCATGATTAGCAGCTCAATATCTATTCCTGTCCTCTTGAACATCCATTATTGGTATTGGTCCCTCTGAGAAAGATTGCAAAAATAGTACATAAACTTTACCATTTTGGGTGAGTAGGAGCGTTGATGCAGAACCGTAGGGGAATGGACAGATGCACTAGAAAGCTCTATGAATTTTACTTTACCATTTACTGAGGGCACTGTCACTAGCGAGATTCTCTTGGGTATAACAGAAAATTCCAAAGAGCGCTTCGGTCGAAAAAAAATGCCATTTCTTTACCTCACTTTACAACAACACTACATCACTCACCCTGTCAGCATGAGATGAAGGTAGGAAAGAACTCATTTCAGGAGAAGAGGAAGCAACCAACAAAGCATTAAAATAGTGCAAATGGCGAAAGTGAGGATAAAACTGGGAGGATGCATCATTCCAAGTTCGAATGATGAGGCAGGAAACGAGTTCTGAATGGGAGGAATAAAGAAGTAAGTGGACATAATACATTTTTTCTTTACTCATTCCGCTGCGACGCTACACAAGGGAGGAAGCCATACACAGGAAGAAGACAGATAAGCCAGTATATGTACATTTGTCCTAAAACTACAAAAGATCTTTTCAGCTGGAACGCCATATTATATACAAAAATAAATAGAAATGGGAAGGGGAAAAGGGGACAAAAACTAATCCCAACTGGAGGGGCACACAAGGAAAAACAGGTCTTAATATACTTTTCTCAAGTAGAAAAGCTCATTTCTCCTTTTCTGCTAGATTATGAAAGTTATGTGAATGAAAAGATATTTCAATTGCAAAATAGTTTTACTTGTTCATTCTGCTGAATGAAAGATGAAAGAATGGAAACTTCAATCCTCTCATATTCCATAGAAATTTTTAAAGACACTCCACTGAAAACTTTTTATGTGGTATCTCGTAAAAAGCAAAAATCTACCTATTAAGGGGTAACCTGAGATTTGCAAGAGTCTTTTCGCAAATCCGAAAAGTCTAAAACTGGCTTGGGTGGAAATTATGTGCAATCCCCTAGGTTTAATGACACATTGCATTATACTAGTGAGAGCACATTTTCGCAAAGATTCGCTCAGCGTTTGCTAACTGGGACAGTTCTGTAATAAAAAGAATCCTATAAAATTTTGGATTTGAATGAAATGCCCTTGCCTTTTTCATCACGAAATGTGACTGATTTTGAAATAGTGCGGCTGAGAGAGCGCTGAAGAATATGCCATGCTAGAATACACCTCAAACAAAGGCTTACGCCATATAATCGCTCATAATCACTTAACAACTGTGCACAACAAAGTAAGCGGAGTGGGAATACATTTTCCCGAGTCGGCAGAAATATTTTTTTTTGGTATCTGGGCGAAACTTTTTAGGCAGCTTTCTCTTTAGCATCCCATTCACTCTCTTCTTACAATATAGAAAGGACTAGAAATTCAGTGAGGGAAAATACATTTTTCCCATCAGTCAAAAAAACGAACTTTCTCTGCCCTTGCCTTGTCGCATTATTGCATTACGACACAATACGAACAAAACAAGACTTGGAGGAGTTGCTCCGTGCAAGACGTTAAATTTGAACTTATGTGCATCGGAGCGTATCGGTGAATTGGATGTTCCCAAAATAGTATGTACAATAAAACATCTTTGGAGTTATGAACTGACAAAAAATTTATTATGAGACCTGTTATGATTACCCGAACTTTTCAGATGTGACATGACACAAGCAGCAGAGCACATATCGAGACTGAAAGAAGAGCATACAAAATTTGTCCATGTTCCTTTCCAAAAATTTTCTTTCCATCTGGTGAGAATTTAAGCGGCTTTCTATACATGGAGAATCCATATATCATACGATTCTATCCACTACCGCAAAGTTGATTCGAATGAAGAGATATGCAAAACTCGCAGCACTTTGCTGACGCTATTTTACCCGGGGAAACTATCCGAAATTAATGTTGTATGTTAGCTTGCTGCACTTGCATGAATACAGCTTCTCAGCATTCATTATTACGCTTTTGGAGCGACACTGATAAATTACGTAGTGAGGATCAAGAGCATTAGCGCCGTCTCAACCGCTTTGAGTTTTAGGAAATGTGACTTTGCTGTAGAAAGTGGAATGGTATTTCTCTGGAATACAAATTAACTGCGGATATTTATCTAAATGGGGACAAGTTTTCAAGTAACTGGGGTGCACTCTTTTCAAATATTTCCCCCCTGGGGATCTCATGTGCTTTATGTGACCGTCGAAACAAACTTTTATTTGTATTCTGTTACAGTTTCTTTTCTACTTCCTAGAGTGTAAGGAATGGATCCACTGCAACTTGAAAAAAGAGCGGTCACTAGTCTTTTACCTTTTCCCCTTAAGCGAACAAAAAGTAAAAGACTGGAAATTGAGTTAGCTTTGCTGAACCTGTTGCGTCACTACGGGACAACTTTTCGGAGAATCAATAATAAAATGAAAGCTCGCTAAATTTTTAATTAAAATGCATTACCACGAACTGTGAACTCAACAGTTTTAAATTAGCCAAGCTGGAACTCTGATTTTCGAATAACTCCCCGGACATGTACACATTCGCTTTATACTTTTTGCCATTTGTCCGATTTCCAAATGAAATGGTTTTCGGAAAAATCCACCATAATAAAATTTTATGAGCCCATTCAGGGAGGTTTTTTTTTATTTTCAGTTGCCTTTGTTAGAATGAGGCATTCGCTGCACGAGCTACTTTCAACTTTATACTTTGTATGTGCACGCCACTCTGCTAACTTTATTGAATATCGGCGGCCATGTCATGTTGGGCAATATGTGGAAACAAGTATGGAATGAAGGAACGAAGGCAAACTTTCTCTGTCCCATTTCCTCTCATACTTTTCTGTGTAACCAAATATGTTTCTACACTACCATTCCTTAGCTTATTAGTATTAGTCAAATGAGTTATAAAAATGAAAGTAAAAAATAATCTCGTCCGTTCCCGTTGCTGCCACTCACTCGCTCAATAAACTGGCCTTTTGATAACGAAATGAGAAAGTACATTCCGAGTTAACGGTTAAGTTTTTTAATTTCTTCAGTTACTATTTAAAATAATGTCTCAACTTAGCATACAAACTGTTCTCTCAACCAAGTGATAGCATCAAGTAGTAAAATTCAGAGGGAGCGTGTGAAAGTAAGCTTGGAAAAAAGATCGCTTTTAAAAATGTTCTTTCACTGGAGACTGTCGTGCAATAGTTCTTCACGGCTTTAATCCTCATTTCAAAAGCATTATTTTTCTCTTACTGCATCCGAGAAGGATAAGAGTACATAATAACAAAAGCAAAGGAAGTATTTCAGAGAGGTACTTTTTCCTGAGGCGTTATTAAATTAGGGAGAATATGTCTCCATGCAAAAAAAATCGCATTAGTAGAGAGTGAAGTTTACGAGAAAATAGATGAAGAGATAAAATGACATGTACTAAAAAGGTTATCTTTATTATCTTCCTGCTACCAGAGAAAAAAGCTTGGAGCAGTTGCAAGGAAAGGCGAGAGAGCGTCCTGTTTGAAGCTAAAATGAAAAAAAAAAATGAAATTCCAACGGCCTAAAATCATTAGTGGAATTTAGCAAGTGAGCTGTCCTACTTTCTCTGGTGTGTATGAAGTAGCATATTAGATGGACAGATAAGAGTGTGATCTACAAAATGTGCCATGAGCAATATGATGAGCACTTGAATGCAAACGGCCTTTTGAATTTCCTTGGAAAGGGAATTTACAAATCGTTTTTACACAAAGGCAACTTCAGACTCTTGTTCCAAATTGCCCGTGTAAATAATTCAAGTACATCTCCTTCACGTCTAATTCTTCCCGTATGTGTGTCTGTTTGAACTAGTTTCCCCTGAAAACTCTCAATCGATATGTTTTTCTACTAAACATAGATTCTGCATCAGCATTCTTTGACACAACTTAGGGCCATCTAAATTTGAACCTTCCTAGAAAAATATTAAATTACATACTTTGAGAATTTCAAGTTTGCTCACTTTACGATAGGAAAGGAGGACTCAAGCAATTCCAAGTTTGGAATTTTGGAATATTGTGCTCTACTGTCATAATTTCCAGCATTGGCAAACCGTTCTCGCCTTCTTCAGTCACGCTACAGTCGTAAGCAAAGGAGAGAAAAGGCGATGTGAGAAGGTATACGCTACATTAAAGAAAGCAAACATTATTATGCGAAATAGTGGTACATAAAGGCAGAAAAACACTCAAGTGGAAAAACCACCACCAACTCATATAGGTAAAAAGGATTTTCAAAGAAAAGGAGAATTAAACCGGTGCACCGGATGTCGGAAGTTACTGCCAGTTCCAAAGTTTGCTTTTAAGATGAAGGAGTGATTTTGATTCTCCATAATGTGAGACAGACCAACCCTCCAGTAGCACGGAGGTAGCTGAGGTGGCTTCAAATGGATATGAAAAAGGAAAAAGTTTTTTTTAGTAGGATATAACTACCATTCCAGTAACAATGTTTTCAGAGAAAACGACCAGAATGAAGTCCTGGCGTATATAACATTTTGTAGGTATGTATGAAGAGAAGGGACAAGTGCATTCCAGCCTTTTTCTGCCTTCTTTCTTCATAATCGTATATAAAAATCTTGATGATTTGTAAGAGTGGCAGAGAGGAAGGAAGAGAATATGTGTAAAGTAATTTTGAATGCTGAACAATCTTCTCACAGAGCCCCACTTCAAATAAATTTTTATGCATGAAGGATAACATAAATAACATTATAAAGTAGGGACTGAACAGTCTCGAATTTATTTAATAGATTTATGAACATAATAGTGAGCTGGGGAAAGCTGCGAAAAGTAGTCTTTTGGAACTTTTGGAAGTCACCAAACCAAGTCTCAGGATATGAGATTTCACACAAATACAAATCATTCGAAATGATGAAAACCCTGAGCCCACAAAAAGGGAAATAATACAGTTCCCCTCCCTTCATAATTTTGAAGTATATCCCTTCCATCTGGACTGGCTTGTCATGGATCACGATCATCATAAGTGAAATGAATGGGTAGGTATATGGCAGGTTCTTCAAGAAGACAGGGGACTAGGGAGCAGTTTGGTCCTGTGGTTGATTGTGATATGTTCGTTGGACTGGTGGATAAATGGGATATGGGAGCTGCAAGCTTCAGCCATGGAAAGACAAAGTTGACAAGATATAGAAAGAAGGCAATAGGGAGCAGAGGGCATTCTCTGGAAGTTCTGGAAATCAAGCTGTACATAGAGGACAGCGATACGGCCAAGAATTTCTCTATGAACGGGCTTTTCTCTCCATTTCAGTTTTTCTTAGTCACGGCTATGGTGTTGCGATATGAAAGCTATAGTGACCACAAAAAACATTACAGGCAGAGGAGAGTACAATATGTCCATATCAATTCTTCCGCTAGCCTTTTTCATACATTTATTTTTCCAGTGGAGCAGCAAGTCTTCTTTTTATTTCTGCATGTTGGAAAATCACCACTACCAAGTTTTTTTTGATTATGCTTATATGTGTCTCTCTAGTTTCCCTTGAAATGAGAACTTTCACCAGTTCCATGCGATAGCTTTGTACAAGCAGGGCTAGCAATGCTAAAACGTTCAGTTTCAGCCTTGGCACAAAAAAACTAACGCGCTCACCCTTTCTCTCTCCAGCTCCAGCACAATTATACAATAGGACATTGTGAATATCCTCTCCCTCATCATTTGGATTGAGCTCGCTCATCGAGTTTCCCAACGCCATACAGCCACCAGTCCCACTATACACGAGTTGGAGTAAACTGTGTGACTAGAAATTGGTAGCAGGTTTCTTCCAGTCTCGTCTTCCAGTTTGTGGAATCCGTACAGACTTCTGGACAGAGAGAGAGAGAGAGAGAGCTTCTCCTCACTTCGCATTATACCTACTCCTGGAAGAGCAAACAGAGGAGAGAGTAGGGCAAAGCTAGTTTTCCTTGGTGAATTTCCCCGTTAGCTGGTTAGTTACACAGGAGAAGGAATCGAAATAGGAGCTGTGTAAAGTTGTCGTAGCGATAGGTGAAAGCAGCTGACTAAGTTTCTAGGAGAGAAAGGGAGAGAAAGACCCAGGCCTAAATTATTATTTTCCTGTTATATTCCCTTCCAACTTCGACCTCGCATTTTCGTTCACAGTTTCATTTTCACGGGCTCAGCAGTATATCGTGTTTTGTTTTTTTAAAGAGTCAGTTAAGTAAAGCCTTTTTCACAGGAGAGAGGAAAAAAAACGGAGCATGAGGATGAGGACAAGGGAGAAAATTGTAAGCTTTTTTTTTGTTACAGTGTAATCTAATTTTTTTGTGAGAGGACTAAAAACCTCTTAAAGGAGGGACGCCACGAAGATATCAAACTAAATTTTGGGTTAAATAATTTAGCACTTTTTCATTCCCTCCAAACAATAGAGGACGTTGAATAATATCTGCTAAACGCATTTCTCCCTCTCATTCTTTCCGTGACACTGACAGAGTTGAAAAGTCCTTCCTAGCAATTTCATTTAGTTCCACTTGAGGAGAGAGCTAATCCTTCCATTTCCCATTTACTACTATTTTTCCCTTTATGGAGGGTAAGGGAGATGAGAGGACGAGTACGTTACGGAAAAATAACACTCATTTGCTGAAGGATATATAAGCACGTTGAAAAAATAAGGTTGCTTCCTAAATGATAACCTACATCGTTTTAATAGAAGGGGCAAATAATCCTTTCTTCAGCGCGCTAGCAGGCTCATATGCTCCCAAAAATATGTATTACCGCATCACCACTACTGCCACTACCACCACCATAGCCAAAGCTCCAATATCCTTCCTTCCTCTCGCAGGAATCTTGTCGCTTTGACCTGATTTTCTCCAGCTGGATTTCCGGATTCTTGTAGTTTGCACTCCCGTTAGTGTGTCCCTATCCCATTTACTTGATTTCGCCAGATATCATTAAGAGCGTGCAGTTATCCTGTTACTGCCCTGAAAGAGAGAGAAGTGAAAGGGGGAAACCAATCGTTTCCATTTCCAGTATTATTTCTTTCCAGCATTTTAGTCATTTTCTGCGTGGCTGTTAGTGCGATCATCACTCTCTCCCTCGTTTCCATGTTGTGTACTCAGGATCAGTCAGTGAGCCATGAAGAGGAAAGCAAACCAGCTGTAAATAAATAGCAAACAAGTAGTAATTACTTGTTTTCAAAGCTAGATTACAATAGGTGCTCGATAGATCTGCAGTGCTCTCTCCACCATTCTTTCCTTTAACGGCGGTCCTCTCACAAAAAAAAGCTACTAATGAAACCTTCATCCGTGGAAATTGACTCCAGCGATGCGATATATATGCGATGGCACGGCCAATCTCTCTTCCTCTCCCTTTTTGCTACTATTGTATCTTAATGAGTTGTTTATACTATAACTTTAAACTAGACTAATATTAACTGACATAAAACGTCCGGCTTTTAGAGACGCGATTGTTAGCAATCTAGCTAGAAACTTCCAAAGTCTTATGATAGGGTAGATATAGCAGTTAGCTTCGAATTATTAGATGTCGTTTGAAGAATATATAGGTATATAAAAAAACTAGCGTAGGGTTTTTAGCTGCTAACGTTTTAGAACTTGTTGCAGTCCATTGGAAAAGAAAAAGTCTGCTGTGTGTATATATCGAGTAGTTAGGATAACACCTGACTTCGCTCTGGAAACGAATTTAACATATCCTGAATAGCTTCCAAGAAAAAAACATTGTTCTCGCCGTTCATGGAGGGAAACAAGTAGGCAGCTAAGTCAGCAACTATGAAAAGAGGTACTATAGGTACTTTGCTAGTACTACAATACAG
Organism: Acrocyrtus sp. NNG-2020; assembly: GCA_027744115.1. Lineage (NCBI taxonomy): Eukaryota > Metazoa > Arthropoda > Collembola > Entomobryomorpha > Entomobryidae > Acrocyrtus > Acrocyrtus sp. NNG-2020. The sequence goes on from JAHZND010001249.1 coordinate 11,252, forward strand.
TATTTAGGTAGTAAATCAGTAATTGCTAAGTTTGAAAGAGACAATCTAACGTCATCACTTCTCATCGTAATGCAAGGTAAGGAAACTTTGTTTTCTCTCTAATTTATTCTTTGTCACATTGTCTGAACAGACGCGTGGGATTTTGCATTATATTTCATCATTACAAAAAAAAGTGTCATAATCACTTCCCAGACAAAGTAATTTATGAGCATATGCTACAGAGAATGAATAATGTAGAAGGAAGGAAAATAGGGATAAATTCTGAGCAAATGGAGACATTTATTTTCTGTGGGATAAAATTTCTTTTGAAAAACATCGGATCCTCTTTCATCTTCTCTCTTGCACTATTGAGGGGTAATGAGAAGAAGGGAAAAGAAAGTGCGTCTTCGGAACTGTTTCTCGTCACTGAATTGCTCAGAATTTCAGTAATGCTTCTAACACAACAAGTTGATTGGAGGAACTGTGGGCGGATGAAAGTAAAGAGATCTTCTTTCAATTAGACACAGACACAATCAAAGTACTTTTTTTTCTTGATGAAGGAAAGAAGCTGGGAATGATAGGGTTGTGCGTGGCACTAACTCCACTCCTTCTTATTTTTTGGCGAGAACAAGTTTTTGATAAGTGGATTAAGCAAAAAGTGTATTAAACCACGTCCATCTGTGTATATTTTTGTTCATATGCTCTAGCTATGAACGTCTCGTGCAGAGATGCAATATTGATTATGGATGTTTCTCTCAAAGTCTGAATCGATATCAAGTTCCACTAGAGCCACAGTGGAAGTAAAGAGCTCTCATTACTACTCTATTCTTTGGAGTGCTACTCAACAATTTTTTCATCCGATTTGAAATAATTCTCGAATTTTTGATGATGCTCGTTGTTAAAAGGTCTACATGTTTCATTTCCACACTTCACCTACATCCGACAGACCGGCTTTTGTTATTTCCTCTCATAGGAAACTGTTGTGATAAAGCGTGTGGACTGGAATGCTCCAGAACAAACCTTAATTTATAATGAGTAATGATGTGTGGGTATCATTGTGAAATTGGGCATAGATCGCAGACGTAGCTGTGAGTATTCCCCTGTAATTTTAGTTCATCAACCCATCTCTAACTTTTTTTTTCGTGAAAGCACTCAAGTCCCTAATTTCCCAAAAGGATTTATGCAAACGCTTTCATCTTTTTGTACACAAGGATAGAGTATAAAACGCACGGCTTCAGATAGACTAATCGCCAAACAGATAAAGCTGCACACAAATAAGGTTTCATTCTCCTTTCTTATCAAACACGGGACACACAATTCCCGGATATTCTTTTTTTGGGATGAATCCAGCTGTAATAAGAAAGGAAACAGAAAACTCTTCCTAGCAAACCAAGCAGGAATAATAGATACAGTAAAATATGTGCATCTCTAGTCTCTAGCATCTTTTGCGATCGATATAACGGCTCACAAAAATCATGGCGTAAGCCAAAGCTACTCAAGCTCCTTCGTTGACATAATATTCTCCCCTCGTCATCACGAAAAGACGTGTTGAAAGGAAATTGTCTTCTCTTCTTCTGCACAACCACCTGTTCCAAATTGTCTCCAGCTCTACCACTCTCTCCGTCTTAAAATTGAGTTTCGGTTTAATATTAGTTTTATGAGTGCACGGCTTGGTTAAAAACTGACCTCAGGGCTTTGCCATCATTACTCGATTTAATTGAAGCATGTGAAGAGTTACAAAAGCTGTGCACTTTGCTTAGCCGCCCAGGCCAGGATTCACCACAGCATTTAACCCTCTCTCCATTTCATTATGACATAGAGATTGAGTGGAATGCCTGGAGTAATGATATTTTAGATCCTTATTATTATTGGCATCTCCACAAGTATTTTCCTGTCATGTGATGTGTGATACTGAGAATGCAGCAAAGTTTTTTTTAAAGAGGGCAAATGTTTCCAGTTAAGCAGATGGCAAATGACAATTATGATTAAGTGACGTGTCAGCTCTATGTGCAATGCTCTGAATATCTGTTTTTATACCTGTAGGGGAGTGTATTCCCCAATAACCAAGCATAGTCAATAGCGTATATATTAATATTATATATTTTCTGACTGCATACACTTACACTCTTGTCAGCCTCTTATTAAATATGGCATGGTGCGCAGACTTGCACTTGAAAGTATGCTACTTTTGCTAATCCCACCTCACAGCATTAAGATTGAATTTTTAAGCTAAATTCGTCTATCCATTATTATTGACTGGAGTGTAGATATATAAATTTTCCAGATGGGAGCGATTATTAGTCCTTGTACTAGAAGCAAGGAAAAAAATTAATTTAGTTGCCTGCCTTCCGCTTGTCAGTATATACAATTTGCGCTTCATGTTGTATCGGCTTTTAACAAGGCTTCCTTTCAGAGCTGACGTTGACATTTTATTTACCCAGTAGTGTGCAGTGACTTAAATTACATGGTCCGTATGTGTAATTTAGTATGTCGTGAATGGCTTCTTAAGTATTTTCCATTTTCCTCGTGAAGTAGTACACGCTAACGCGCTGCATGACAATGACAAATTTTTGCAATATTGGTCAACATTTTTATGCAGGCGCTGTGCTTCTATTCAGTTGATTCTATTCGGATGACAGAATTAATAGAATAATCGTCTATAGCCTTCTTTCTAACCTTCTTCATCGCAAATTTTTGAAATGAAAATAGGTAATCCAATAATGCAGCAGTGGTTTATACATACGACGATAAACTGTAATGTAATTGCTGCAGTGAAACGAAAGCAGTTGTTGCCTATAAAATGATCGAAGTGGAACTGGCTGTTATTAAATGTTAAAGAGGCCATGTATCTTACAAATCGTAGAAAAGAAATCATGATCACGAATTTGTCCATATGCTTCGAAAATAGGAAGCATAATAAGGTAGGCTTCTATTATTTGGCTTTCTGTGTGGATGATAGGGCCAGCCAACGTTGATAGCCACTCTCTATATAATGGATGTTACTATCAAGTTGCGAAAATGTTTTTGTGTAAAAACACGCATTCTCATCCGTTTCTCTTGCTGCGCTGTATTTTCGAAAGGTACGTGCTGGCGTCAGTGAAGAGGTAGTCATCAAGTTGTTTACTACTTTATTTTACTCCTAATCAAATCAAGCCAGGCTTTTTGTTCGCAGAAAAAGAAAGAAAACTGTGAGTGAGGAGAAAATGTATACCAGTAAATGCCAATTTAGTGCAGAAAATCCTTGGCGATAGAAGGGGCAGTTGTAATAAAGGTAGGACGAGAGGGAAGGGAATTGGCGAAATTGTGAAAAGGAAGCTGTAAATAGAATTCAAAGACGGTTATGGAGTCAATGCATTTATGATTCCCTTTATTCCTAGTGACCTTTCCTGCTCACGTTTTCATTTTTCCTTGTGGACATTTCTAAAGCTTCCTTTTGAAACTAATCTTACTCTTTCCAGTTCGTCATTTACTTTTACCACTCAACTTTCTGTCGTGCTGGGAATATCCACTTATTTGCAGGTTGGAAAACTATCCGAGTTGTCACTTTCAATAATTCTTTGCGATCGTTACGGTCATTTTTGCAGACTTGTCATTATAGTTGGTAATGTCTACATGAAAAAGTTTTTCGTTTCCACTCAACCATCTACACTATACTGAGGTGGGCACCATAAGACCAATTTCTGAAACTCTTATTAAGGAATTCTGGAAATCTGTCACGTTTCTCAAGGAGAGAGCGCTGGTTGAAGTTATAAACTAACTAGTAAACAGCAATTCAAGCATGTAAGCACTATTTCTCGCTTTGCTTCATCATTTCCGAGAAAGACTGATTTGAATTACATCACCACATTTTATTAGTCCGAGTATTCTCATTATATTTACTCGCATCACTCCTTAACCATTCCGCATTCTGCGTTTGCATCAATTTCTGTAATTCAATATGAATGCTACAGGGAAAGAAATCAGCACGCTTCACATGTCTCAAGTGCCTTTCCCAGGATTGAACAGGAACTATGCCAGCCGCACATGCAAGCATTCGTCGACTCTCTCTTCAAATATAAATACAGGGTTTAGTGTACAGATATATATTGGAGAGAAAAAATCAAAATTAAATGTCTGGTCTACCAACACTTCACTCTCCACCTTTACTCCATATGTACTCTCCAGCTACGCCTACATAAATTGTGCTAGACTGAGCAAATGTATATTGGCATTTTACTACAGCCCATCACGAAAAAAAACTAAGGAAAAGTCTTAGTGTGCAGAGTCACCAGGGTAGCATTATGTCTGATAGATTCGCACTGGAGCTGCGCCCATGGTTCCTCCACATCGTCGTTATTTATCCCAGCTGGAGTTACATGAGAAAAGTAAATATGTAATATTTTTCCGTTCCACACGGCTAAAACCGCCCGTTCATATTTTTCACGACTGCAGTACTTGTCTCTTCTCGAAAACCCGAAACTGGCCAGGTACTCACTTTTATTGCATTATTTATTCCATCTGTTGCTCACCTGAGAAATCATCGTGGTTCTGCTGACTATATTGCTTTTTATAATACACCATTTTTATTTGGTCTGATACCTGCATATCTGGAAAACACTTAAAAATATCGCTCGTTTCACACTACACCTGCAGCAGTATTCTAATCTAAACTCCGTTGCTATTTTTTCTTATTGTGGGGCATGTACTTTTCAAAGTTTGCTGTAAGATTCATTCACTTTTATCCTGGGCGTCGGAAGACAGATGTCTTTGCCAATTATGTTCCATATTTTGTATAATTTTTCTAGCATATCAAAATCCACGATTATGTTTGTTTTATAAATCGGATACACAAATATTCTATTTTGTGTGAATTTAGGCGCCGTTTTTGTACCCATGTAACGGATACTGTGCCATACCCAACCAAGGAATGTATTTAGCGATCCTGCAACAACTTGATAAAAATGGCGTCCTTTTACAGCTATAGCACTCAACAACAATGTGCACTTTCATGAAACGTCCAATGATTTATTAAATACCATGCACATTCCCCAGCCCAATAGTTAAGTAGAGAGAGAGAGCTACGGCGTGAATTTTCTGCTGTACTGACACGACACGGCACAGCCCTCCTAATCCCTAATGACATGGTGATTATGATTAATATCGATCAATTTTCTATGCATCATGAGTGTATAGATCCAACCTAGTGGATCCTCAGGCCAGGCCTTCCCATAATATAATATCTGGTTACCCCACGCTCTGCGGTATTGCAATGTAGTTTAGCTTATCCCAAATCAGAAAACCAGCCGAATGTTGTTCTGTATTTAATCTGAGATATTCGCAGTTCCTCCAGCAAACTTTCGTAGGTGTGGGATCTCATTTTACGCCTTTTTGTTTACTGTAAAAGTACATTTTGCCACACCATGCCGAAAAGGATCCTTGGATGAAAACGAAAACATGAATATATAGTCACAAGTAAGAAATAAGAATCACAACTTGGCTTATACCTTTACGACTATTTATGCACATTTTTCATATGAAAACTATATCTAGTGAGAAACTGGAGCACATGCCCCAAGTTCATTTTCCATGAGTAGAGTTACGTAAGTGGACTCCTCTATTTTGTCAACATCCTTCTTTTTCCGCTCCATGTACCTCCGTAAAATTTACAAATAGTGAAATATCGCTCTAGAAAACGGCGCCTATGGCGCTCGGCGCTCCCCCTGTCTAATGTACACTATTAGACAGTATAAAATAATAGTCCAAGTGCCAAAAAATGTTTCATTAGAGGAAAAACGATTCTTGTACACACGATCAACGAACAAAAAGTTTACACTGGAAGAGGTGATGTTTGTAACTTTATAAGCCTGTCCTGGAGAACAGAAAGTGGAGCAGGAGCCCAATGTAAATATTGTACTTCATTTCTCTCTAGCACACTCCATGCACAATAGCTTCAACTTGATCACCAATTTTATAAAGGGCGAGAGTTCTTTTAATGCCGCATTAATAGGCAATAGGACACATGCACTAACGATAAGTGAGTGTGGTGATGATACATATTCCCATTAAAAGATGCTAGTTATGAAGAGTTCCTGCGGTTAAATATTTTTTGTGGTTTATCCTCTATCCTAGGAAAAAAAACAAAAGAGCGGAGAAGGATGCTGTATAGGCAGAAAACTGCGAGTTGCAGTTGGAGACTCAGCGCTTATGCGAGCATAATAATGATTGGAAATAAAAAAATATTACAAGCGAAAGCACTCCCCTCTCAAGTTTTTTGTGGTAGCATTACTAGATGTTGAGCTATTTCCTTTCATATTCAGGTGCAAATTATAAGTGTAACTCAGACAGAAAGGGAGAAGAAAGGCGACTGAGCCTTTTTGGCATTAAATTACAAAAATCTAATTTGTTGATGTCGCAGTCGCAGCATCCAGCATAAAGTGTTGAAGTGTCTAACGTTCCAATGGAAATTAGTGCTTTTAGTGGAAATTATTCTAAAAACTTTTCAGACTGTTAAGAATAAAGTGTGATTTATATGTGAAAACTTTCTTTGGAAGTGGGACAGAAAGTATCCAGTAATACTACCCTCCTCCATGAATCTGAGAGCACGTTGCTATTAAACTCCACATGTAGTAAAGGATATACGCAAATTATTATTTTGGTATAAACTTACTAAAGGAAATTTTACAGTAATCTGTAATTGATAATAGTAATATAAGCCGTAGCGGTATTATTTGTTCCAGTTAATTACAAAGAGTAGAATTTCATACTAGGTATCGTGTGCACGTACGTCTTCCATGCACGTAGAGCCGATTTGAATTCATTCATTGAAAGAAACAAAAGGACAGGGTAAAAAATGTGGTGCTGTAGAAAGGATGGGGGAAGATTATCAATTTTATTACTTGGAGTCTCTTGTGTGTGGGCTGGAGCACACATCCGGGGATTTTATCACAGCGCCTTCATTACAAACGTCAGTCAAGATAATGTGAAACAGAAAGAACCGGAAGTGAGCACACCTCACAATTTTGTTGTTGCTTCATTCTGTTCACCTTGACAATTTCTATAAGGTGACTTATCACGGAAAAGACTGATGATGTGTATGCTTGTACATTGTCCGTATCGACAAAAGGTCACACTCTGTTCTACTCGTAGCGGCCGGGATGGTGTTGATGATCGTTTAATGCGTAGTAGTGCTAAAATGATAATAGGAAATGACTTTCACCTTCTCTCCCAGATTCTACCTATGACCTTTATTAAATGAAAGTGTGTCTCATTTCTCCCCACATTTCTTATAAGTTTGCAATAAACTATAATAAGGTACATATATAGTAAAGCTTTGTGAGAGCCCAGGTGCTCAAAGTTCGTACAGAAGTTTATACAAAAAAATCTAGAGAGCCTATTAGGAGCCACGGACGCCTGCTCAAGTTTCTCATTACTCACAGCCCTTAAAAAAGTTTCATATACCATGCACACTTGTGACTTGTGAGTGAATCTACAAAAAAAGCACCTTCTGCCAGCCAGACATATTATTCCACTTATGGAATAATGCATCCATTCAGAAACTGATTTTGCGTTGTTAGTTTTCTCCAGCTTGTTCACATCCTATTCATTATTACCTTCCAAAAATAATTTGGAGTGCAGACATATGAAATTCAAAACTTCAAAAAAGGATAATGGATTACATATTTGCGAACTTTTCAAAAGATGCTCGTTTTTCTCCATATGGTGGAAGAGTAGTAATGAAGTGGTTTGGCTCTTCTCTGAAATTTAATCACTCAATAGGGAAGTTACGTAAAGAAACCTGATCGAAGCAGGCTGTAATTAGTTACAAACTTTATTTTAGATATGGTCTTTTTGGTAGAACCCTTTGAAGTACCTGGGTAGTCTATTAGTTAGCTTTCCCAGCAAATTACGATGAATCCACACGGCCTGAAATCTGAACTAATAGAAATTCCATAAGGTGCTATTTTGCTCTCCTAATAACGAAAGGGGACAAAAACTCATATTTTCGCAAATAGCAACAAATTCTGCCATCCTGCCAAAATTGATTTTTCCGTTAATGTAAATAACTGCAAATGGAAAATGACTTGGAGCATATTGCCTTGTGGTTCCAGCACCATATTGTCTTAGTGCAATTTAATTTCGGAGTTTTTGGCGTGCTCACTTCCACTACTTACAGTCCCACCGACAACACTCACTTTTGACAAGGACACTAGTAAAGTCTGCGGGATGTTTGAGGAGGAAAGGAACTAATATCCTGTGACTAGAACTGTCCAAGTCCACCCAATTAGATTTTACTATAACCTAGATAGCAGTAAAAGGACAGACTATGATTCATATGTAATCGAATAACTATCAGAGCAAACTACGCTTTTATTTGAGATGTGAATTTTATTCTCATTTCCCTTTCCTGCTTACTTGCTCATGTGAAAATCCTTTATCGGCTTCATCAAATCGGATCAGGGATGAATGAAAAAAAGGATTACGATTACGAGTCCAAAGTGTTTCTATGAAATAGAAATATGGAAGTATCCCTTTGCTACATTTTCTGACACCTTGTCCAAAAGCACTTTTTGTTGGAGTGAACTATGTACATAGCTCCTGTTTACATACAAAGGCAATAGATTTTAGATGATAAATTGTAGGTTGGGATAAACTTACTTTTCCTTAGTTTTTTGGTTGCTCAAGGTTACATCCAAAGGAGTTAGCTGCACTACAAAATATATACAAAATGCTAAATCCTTTGGATGCTCAGAGGCCAAGTCAAGTGTTATGCGCTTATCTACTATAGAGGCTTTAAGTCTGCCACTTTCAAGATTTAACTACGGCCTTGGAAAGTCTTTCTATAATGGCAGTGATTTTAGCATTTGTATACTCTAAACGTATCGGCGTGTGTCTTGTGTCCTTGTAAAGATGACAAATGTTCTAAATTATTTCCAGGTCTAAAATACATGTCCAACCTAAAGAGGAACTGACAGCGCAAGAAATGGTTGGAAAAAATTTTTCTTCAGATTTGCACCGTGAAACAGTGAGCTTTTAGCTCTTAGCTGTACACAGAGAAATTCACTGTTGCTAGGCTGAAAGACTCTATTTTCGATAGGATATAATAGTTACATGTATTTTTAAGGAAGAATATGCTACTTGGACTGAGTAGTTGCAGTTGTTACTTTCGACTTAGTTAACTTGTACTGTTTAGTAATTAGCTTGTGGCTAACAAATATTACCCGAATTTTGACAAACTTTTCAAAATGGGCTCCACTGGCCAAGGTTAGTCACTTATACGTTTTTAGAAATGCATGAACGAAGAAAATTAATATATTTGTCGATAATAGAATGAAGGATTTGTAATTTTTTTCAGACAACAAAGCTTTGAAAGAAAAGCTAATAAAAAATGTGAAAAAAGAGGTAAAGATCAAACAAAACTTGTACTGAATGTTCTGTAATAGGAAAATTAATGATTTGCCTTTGATCAATGAAAATATCCTTCAGGTGAAGCAGATAATGGAAGAGGCAGTAACGAAAAAATTTGTTCATGAAGATAGCGCCAGCATAACATCCTTGTGCGGTAAGTGGAAAAATCTCGAATCATTTCCTTTTTTTGTTTTCACGTACATAGTCCCAAACTTTACCAAAAGGTAGATGTGATACATAGTATGGATGTGTGATTTTCACAGTATTTCTACTATTATTTTCTTAGCAATTATCAAAAAAGTCGTTTCCCATGAAATTATTTATGATGACTAACTGCTAACTTTTTGTTATCTACTCCAGCTGCTGTAGAAGCGTGTGTTTCCCATGGACTGAAGAGACGCGCTCTTGGATTATTCAAGAGTAGCTCTACTACTGCCCTCCTGCATAAAATTGCAAAGGCATTCCAGCCAGCAGCGAATATCGTTCAGCTTATCGCCGAAGCAGAAAACTGCGATCCGAACAAGTGAGCAAAAATTTATGAGGAAGTCAGAATAAAAGGCAATATGCTGAATTAGTATAAAAGGAATGTCGATGATGTTGCAATCTGTTAGCCTACACAACGTTTATTTTTGCCGTTCTGCGGAAATTAAATTAAATTTGTTTAATTTTCGGGTTTCAAATCCAAAACTTCGACTCGAGGTTAAACTAACAGCATCGGCATTCCTAAATAAATAATCGTCATCTATAATGTTTACTACACCTGTCCTCGTATCTATTTTTGTCTGTATTTATGCTGCGCATTACATCCGTCGTTTATGCTTCTCAAACACAATCATGTCTTTACAGCAGACTTGCAATAAGCTCAAGACTTTCCCTTTCCCTTCACACGAATTCTTATAGACGATCGTCCTCGGGCGGAAGTGAAAGCACAAGTAAGCTAGGAGTGAAGCCTCCCCTACAGAAAAGAAACTCTGTGGCTACTATTAAGTACCTGTGGATCCGCTTAGCTCTTGTGGAGAAGCAGTTGGCGAAAATAGTTGACTACATAGTTGCAAATAGCAGGTAACAATTTGTTTGCTTTTCACTCTTATAACTCTTATCTAGCCTTTCTAGGTATCTTACACGAGATACATACTTGCTTTGTACATATACATTATGAGTGCTTTTTGGAAGCAAAAATTTTCAGAATGTGTATAGAATACATTTTCTATTCACACTAATTAGTGGTGTTAGCGTATGGCTAAGGTGCTTTTATCTTAATGTATTTGCAGTAAATACTATGAGAAAGATGCATTGGTGGCCGATCCGGATTATGGCACTATATTAAGCTCCCTACTAGGTACCCTTTCATTCACTCATATTGCCTTCATTATTGAAATTAGTAGCTTAGGTTGGAAGTTATAATTCAGCTATGTAATCCGCACTATATATAGCAGCTGTCGAGATTACTTACTCTTTAGTCTTTGCTAACAAAAAAAAACTAGCAAAGTAGCCCTGTGCTCATGTTTGTTTGCAACAAAATAGTCAAATACAAAATATTTTTTTCTGTTCGCATATAAAACACTTTCATCTCTAAAAATAAGTCGGCCCCTGCGCACTTGACTACTCTAAGCTAAGAACGGCTGAGCACTTCTGGCATGACCCTCCGGCTGATGAGCTCGTACAAAGACATCGCATTTCCTCTGGCCAGTTTCCGACACCAGCGTCAACCACCAGCCCACAAGAGACCAGGCCTGCATGTAAGCTTTCATAGAATACAATTATGCAAGGTTTATTTGCCAAAAATTCGACTAACAAGTTTTTTGAATAAGAATTTTTGCAACATTAAATTATAGTACAAAGGAAGCGTGGGATTCAACAATTCAGATGATAATATGCGCTCTAAGGACTATGTCGAGTCACTTCACCAAAACAGCAAGTCGACCCTCCTATACGGAAAGAATAATGTTGTCGTATATATGGTAAGTCACAATACAGTTTTTGCACAGCCGTTTGCAGTTTGTAATCAGTGGAGTTGGGGCAACCTGAAACTCGCAAATATGAAAACGGTTGTATGCTAGGGTGTAACAGTGTGATATAACAGAACATTGTTCATTTCTGCAGAAGGATGGCAGCGAACCCCTCGCTGGATACTTAAGCCTGCATCAATGCGGAGATGCTTTGCTTTTGAAGTGGACTCCCAACCAGTTAATGAACGGATGTACGGATACAGGAGTGCATGAAAAAAGGTACGATGGAGATACGCTTTAGCTAAAAATTGCGATAAAATTCCCTCAGGCATGCAAAGTGCATTTTTGGCAGGGTGCAGATTTCAGTATTGTGGATTGCTGAAGAAATAGCGTTAGCAATTCCGTACTATGCTTTAAAAAATTGTGTTGCTTTCCAGCGTTTACTGGGAGCATGCCCTAAATGTAGCTGTTCACGAAACAGTGTACGTACACTGCCACCAAGGCCCGGAGAGTGACTGGATAGCACTGGTGGGTCAGGACGGTGTTCAAAGACCGCCAATTCATTTTCCTCGTGGTGGACATCTTCTTGCATTCCTCAGCTGTTTAGAAAATGGCCTGTTACCCCATGGAATGCTGGACCCACCGCTTTGGTCTCAGCGAGGAAAAGGTAATAAATTTTTGGATTTCCAGAAAATTAGATGTGCTAAGTGACTGTTCTGATTCGCAGTAGACTATGTTGACTCTTTAGGGAAGGTATTTCCCAAACTGAGGAGGAAGGGGAGTAGTCGATTCCATTCAAGTAGCACTAGTTCGTTGGCGAGAGAGGAGAGCTCTTTGGCAGAAGACATTCTCACTGAGCAGGGTGCATCCGATTTTGTCTTCCGTATTGTGTATCCGAATTTTACGAGAACCTATCCACAAGGTAGTAAATAATTTACTTACTAATTATAACTTTTTTGTCTTTGTTATTGCGAAATTGTGTACTTACTTTGTTTGGAATTTTTCAGTGGAAGATATGCTAGAGTACCCAATGTGGCAGTCGTCACCTTCTACTCCGAAATCATCAATCCCTCCAACAACTCCTAGATCGACTCCACTACACTCTGTTTCTACCACTTCGTCCACATCTTCATCAAGAAGTTTGGATCAGCAGTGCTCAGTCCAAGAACCAGGGTGAGCTATGGAGTACAAAAATAGGGGAAATTAGTTAGGAAAATGATTTTTTAATATTTGTATTTTTATATTCTTGTAGGGAACCTATACACGTTGTGTGCCAAACAATGAAGAAGCAAATTATTTCCAGAGCGTTTTATGGTTGGCTAGCCCACTGCAGGCATTTGAGAACGGTTAGAACCCATTTAGTTGGACTGGTACGATCCAGTATAGTGAAACCTGATAGTCCAGCAGGTAATCTTTTATCGTTATTAGAACTATTGCATAAAATAAGTTTCACGCGTAGCTGCATATTCTGAGTGCAATCTTCCTTGATGAAATTTTAGATGCTGCAGCAGGTTTAACCGAACAGAAGTGGAAGGAATTACAAGAAAGTGGTCCAATAGAGATGAGTGAGATTTACCGATTAGTCTATTTTGGAGGAATGGACCACTCACTCCGAAAACAGTTGTGGCCAATCATGCTTTCTGGAAAGTTGGAAGGCGAAGATCCCGAAGCACTACGACGAGAGTATGAGGACAAAATGTCAGAATGGCTAGCAGTTGAAGCAATTGTGAGACAACGTGACAAGGAGACAATGGCTCAAAATTTGGCAAAATTATCATCAGAAGGCACTTCGTCCTCTGCAGATCCTCAGCCATCTCCAAAGATTTTACAGACCCATGAAAGCAACGAGGTATGCTACAGATTAAATGTTTTTCAAGTTTTAAATATTTTGGAACAAAGCAAAAAATATGTTTATCGCTAAAAGGTCTTCGTTGATGCGGAGGAAAATCCTACAAGCGATGTGAGCAATGGTAATGAAAAAACTCAAAAGCTAAAAAGTTTAGACTCGACAACTGCATCACCAAGCAAGAGAATGATTTTAGTGAAGAAAACCAGCGAAAATGGCGACATTGTCAGCAACAAAGCTTCTAGCAGTAGTTCAAATGCATCTAAGGAATCTCGTCCACGTGAAGTTTCATTCCAACAGGATGCCCCAGTGTTTCAAGATCCTTCACCTAAACAAGAGGATGACGATGACTCTGATGCGTCTAGTGAAGAATCTCCAGCGACGACTAGGGGTGGGGTGTACTCGAATGAGACTTTGGAATCGTTTGGACTGAACATTCATAGAATAGATAAAGATGTGAAACGGTGTGATCGAAATCACTGGTATTTTACCGAAAGCAACTTGGACAAATTGAGGAATGTGATGTGCACGTAAGTCATTTTGGAAGAAATTTAAAACTGCTGTAACTGAACAGTATTGAGTGTTCGCTGGACACTATTACAATGTTTTATTTTCAGAACACACCTCTTTCACTTAATTAAATAATTTAAAATCATTAAGTCCAAAAATTGAAACAAAATCCCTCTAGAATTTTCATATGATGACGTGTTTCGCGTATGGGAGACAATCTGGGCTGCAAGATATGTGGCATCTGCAGACTATGGTTTATTTTTGGCACTTGCGTTGCTGACATACTACCGAGATATCATCCTAGCCAATTCCATGGATTTCACTGATATTATCAAGTTCTTCAATGGTAATGCAAATCGAATTAAAAAAATATTGCTATCGTTTGAAATTTGATGACTTTGAAAATTTTATCCTTTCAGAAATGGCGGAGCGACACAATGCCAAAGCAATTCTGCAGATAGCAAGATCTCTGGTTTTACAACTACAAACTCTTATTGAAAACAAGTAAAAGCAGCCCTCTGAGTAAAAACGTCTTAGTGGATTCTAATTAACTTCTTCATCAAACACTTTCTCTGTGTATTATGCAACGGATTTTTACGTGCCAATTGAATACTTATTGCCTTCAACATTTAATCTGATTATTCTATTCTTCTTCGTTAAAACATTCTAAACAAAAGTGTGCTAAACATTATATATTTCTGATTTGAGCACTTCTAAGCAACAAACGCCTAAGCTAAGTTATTATAGATAGCCTTTACCCTTAACAATACAATTTGCTAAAAACATTAATTTATGGCCACCTTATTGTCAAATACTAAGTTTAAAATTGTATGTCTCGTTAAGCGTGTCTCTCCTCTCTATTCTGGATACGTTTTCTGATAGTGTGTTACAAACAGGTGTTATTTATTCCATGTAAAAAGTTATCTTTCAGTCAGCTTCTTTTTGCTGGCTGCCAAAAACTGGAACTGAAAAATTATTTGCTGTGCTACTACATTATGGATTAACTTATAATTGTCATTATTAACTACGCAACAAGTTTTACTGTAGCTTTATGTTTGACGTTAGTATTGTCGTATTTTAAAAATTTTAATGCTCGTTATATTTGCTTATGTGTACTCTTTAAGCAATTAAATCGTATATTATCTAGCTCTACAAAAACTGCGTTACTCCAGTTTAAATTCTCTGTTGAATTAAATTCCTAAAAATATATCTTTCAATCAATGTCTCTCTCATACAAATGTAGACTTATCTTTGTGATGATTAAAAACGAGGATACTTATATGATATGACGTTTATTTGAAAACTAGAAATAGCAAAGCAACCAACTATTTTGATTATTTTTCACCGGTAAACAGAAAAAGCATTATTAAAAGAGAAATCCAGATACTACCCTCGTTCATTCATAAAGTGAAGTTAAATCAACAAACATTAGTTAGCGCGTTTGATTTACAACAAATAATTGAGAACTGCTTATGTAGCATTTAAAGGCTATTTTTCATAAAACGCGGGTTGGCTCTATTTCTATAAATGAATGGTTGGCATTTACAACTGGCATTTCTCAATTATGTGCTTCTGTGCTTTTTCATACTTATTTTTAAAAAATAGTAAATATATCACTAATTTTTGCCAAGCATAAAAAAAAATGCTCCGGAATGGCAATTTTTGTTTGTAGGCTGCTATGTGTCATCCAGTCCATAAAGCAGGCCTATGCATTTCACGTTGCATGAGTAAGTAAGCAGAAAACAGGGAAGGAAATGGCATGGAAAAAGGACAGCAAGCTTTATGCTTTGTGTATAGCACGAGTAGGCGTGTAGTGTAGAGAAGATGCATGGGTCTCCTATTATGTATCCTGTCAATGCTACATGGCCTGGTAGTTTTCTTCGTTTTCCTGTAATCTCATGCTGTAGAGTCACGCTTTTTCTGGGCTTATTCTAGGAGGGAGGAGATGAAAATCGGTACTACTAATGCAAAGGTGCAAAGTAAATTGCAATACAAAATACAACGCGAACGGAAAGGTAGTTTTGTTTATTTTCTTGCAGTGCGTGCGCCTTCAAGTCGTCAAGTCCTGTTTTCCATTCTGGAGTTTTGACATGTGAGTAAAGGGAAATGTTTTGATTTTGGAAAGTTAATTTCGCTGGTTACAATTGGTATTAATTGTGATTAGTGATGGTGTGTGGTGTGAGGAGGGGTGAAAGTGGATACAGGAGTTTAGTATTATTTTTAATTTGGTAAGTTTGTATGTTGAATTGATAAGCCTAATTAAGCCTATTGCTATTGTTTGGAAGTTGATCTTGAAGGTAGGGGGTAGTAAAGTAAACTTGAAGAGGTAGATGGAGGAGGGTTGCAATTAAATTATGTGATTGAAACGAATTTATTTATTTTATTATTTTACAGGTTAGAAAGAGAGAATGGAAAAGCTACCATTCGAGATTCCGGATTCCCTTGTGGAAAATCCACCCAAAATATTCGCTGATGTGAAGTATTGTCTTGAAGGATCTGTTGATTTGAAGGTTGGTTGTTTGTTGTATGGGTGTTGGTATACAAATTTTTTAGTAGATTTTTAAAGGAACTGGAAGAAGAAAATTTATAATTGTGATTGTGATACATTTTTGAAATTTAAGATAACAAAAATTCTGGATAATGGAGGAGCAAAAAAGCTTAGCTACGTTTCCATTTCTACCACTCACGTCCTGGTTGGGGATGGGGCGAATGAGGTGAAGTTGGCACAGGCGGATGAGGTGTTTGAGATTCCCGTGGTGGAGCCTAGATGGGTGCTGTTTTCAGCTAAAGTTGGAAAGTTGCTTCCGTAAGTAGTAAAAATAACCGTGACTAGTGATTCGCGAAGTTGTTTATTTTTTTTAAAAAAAATCGGTTTTTAATGCTATTTTTTGCTTGGACAACGTAGGTTGCATGGTTTTGAGGGTCAGGCAAAGAAACTGTTTTCTTCAGTATGTGTAACATCCAGTGGCATAAAAGGGGAGGACTTGACTACGTTGTGGGCGCTCGTAACCTACTATGGAGGAACTTTTAGCAGACAACTGACTCAAAACTGCACCCATCTCATAAAAAACAACTCTGAACCAAGTAAAAAATATCAAGAAGCAAAGGATCGTGGAATAGCAAAAGTTGTGTGTTGCGACTGGATCACAGAATGTATCAAGACAGGTTCACTTTTGGAGGAAACGAAATTTGATCCACTGTTCCTAATGCCTAAATCGGAAGCAGGCAAAGCAATGCTGCAACCACCTTTGCAAGTTAAGATTACTCAGTCGTTGACGGATGTTCCTGCTACAAAATCAACTAAAGCTAGCGTATCACGTCAAGCTGTTAAGGTTTCGCAGGCTCCGACAAGTACCCTTCCCACTCGTCCTCAAACTTCTCAAGCGTCTAACATACTTCAAGTTCAATTATCTGGAACTGCAGCTGGACCAAGGGGTCGGGGCACCGCTATAAGACAACAGAATGCACAGCAACAGGTTGCTAAGGTTTATTAAATTCTGTATTATTTCTTTTTCTCTTTTACACCATGCAACCGTCTATACTTCTATTTTCCCCGCGTCGGTACCAGGCAAACATATTTATTTTTCCGGGATGCTCTTTCCACGAGCATATTTATAAATTATATTTCCGGAATTTGAGGCCACCAAGCTAACCATCCATTAAAATATTGGAACATGACGACTTTACGAACCCTTCTAGTTTAGGGAAGTGGAATGTCATTTGAAATAGCTCAACGAGTACAGTAGTGCATAATCAAAAGAATTGCTGTGTGGAAAGTACAAACAACACGAGAAAAGAAACTAGTGTTATCATACAGGTCGATTTCATGGTAACTAACGGCATTTGGTAGAAGCAGTATAAACGGCAGCAATACACGTGTGAAAACTAATTGCACTAACCACTCTCCCGCTGCTGGGATTTTTAGGGGGGATCAGTTTTGGATACCGGGTATTTAAGAGAGGGGGACCTTTTTGTGATTTTTTTTTGTCTGTGGTTGAATGCCAGTGTAACTGCACTCAATTTGACGAAAAAGCGAATTATTTGAAGATTCGGGATTTTTGAAAATCCCTGGTAACCCGGATTTTAAAAGAATTTAGGCACCGTTTAAGCATCTTAGACATGGAAACACTTTCGTAAATTGTGCATAATTTGTATTACAGAAAGCACAGGGTAATGCTACTCAGATACGAGCTCATCGCCCACTGTTGGTAAACAGTCAACAGCAGTCACCAAGTTCAGTTTCTACGGGTTCCAAGGCGAACGCAAATACTACACCAAGAACAGTGGTGCCAGTGCAAGTACCGCCACCAATTCCTGTATCAAGGGCTCCAACACCTCTTCAGCAAAAACCATCACAGCCTGCTGCCCCAGTACCTCCTACCCCTGTGCAACAGCTACCACCGGCCCCTTTGCAACAGCAACCAACACCTAACAGTCAGCCTGTCCAACTTCAGCAACAGGTTGTCATGATAAAACAGCAAGTTCAACCCCAAATTCCACAACAGAATCAGGGCCAACCACAACAACAGTTGATGACAATCCAGCAAGTGCAGCAGCAAACTCAATTGCCTCAGCAAGCACAATCTCAAATGCCCTTGCCAGGGCAGCAGCCTCTCCCTCAGTTGCCTCAGCAGACCTTGTTGCCTCAGCAACATCCACCTCAGTTGCCTCAGCAACCTCCACCTCAGTTGCCCCAGCAACCTCCACCTCAGTTGCCTCAACAACCTCCGCCTCAATTGTCTCAGCAACCTCCCCCTCAGATGTCTCAACAACCTCCGCCTCAATTACCTTCACAGCAGCTTCAGGTCCCCCATCAACAACAGCAGTTACATCTTCAGCAACAGCTGCAATCACAACAACAACAAACCCACAGTGCTTTGCACCAACAACTCCAGCAAAATCAGTTACATCCGCAAGATAACATTCACCAACAACAACATCAACAACCAACACAGTTGCAAGCTGCATTATCTCAGCCAACACAGACTTTACAGTCTCAGCAAGTGCAACTGCAGATGCATCAACAACAGCAATCACAACTTATGGAAGGAGCACAACCACAACAACAGTTTGTAATTCAAAGTTCGTTGCAACCACAGATGCAACAATTGCATGCTGCATTTAAACAAAATTCCCCTATGCAAAATCCGCAAATGCAATATATTCATCATTCCACACAACTTCAGCCCATCTTATCCCCTCAGTTGCAATCGAAACAGTTTCAGGAGATTGGACAGGCTCCTGGACAGCAGCAGTTGCAAACTTCAGTTCCTCATTCTCAAGCTCAAGTTGTCGGACTGGCTAATCATCAGCCTCATACCATTATCCAGCAACAGGGGATGCAGCAACTTCAGCGACCGCCATCGCAGCAAGGTCACCCTATGCACATTCAACAGCAGCTACATGGACAAGTTCAAGGGGGTCAGAATCATCCTGGATTACAAGGGATGCAGTTTCAGCATAATCAGCAGCTGCAGTCGCTGCAGCCTCAATTGCAGAACCATAATCTTCAGCAAATGCAGCAACAGAGTGTTCCTGGACAGCCACCAAGCAATCTCCAGCAACAGCAGCAGGTTCTGCAATCTCAAAAGTCTCCGCTTGCAGTTCCTCCGCAGTCACTTCAAAATCTTGGAAATAGTCAACAGCAGCAGCAAACACATCAGCAAATGATATCCCAGCAGCAGCAACCAGGCCTTGTACACCAACTGGGCATGCCGCCACAACATCAAGTCCTTCAATCCCAACAACAGCAACAAAATTTTCAGATGCAAAATTCGCAGCAAATATTGCAAAGCCAATTACATCCTCCGCATCCGCAGCAGCAACAAATTCCTCCCCAGCCACAACAATTTACTCTGCCTCAGCAGTCCAAAACTCCTCCACATCAACTGCATTCACAGTCACCTCAGCATCATCAGTTGATTAATCAGCAACCACACTTGCAAGGGCAGGTTGGACTAAGGCCTCCACAGTCACCTCAGTCACAACAGCCAGTGCATTTTCAAATTCTTCAGCCCCAAAACCGACTTCAAGTTGTTATGGGTGCTGGCGGCGGTCAGCCTTTTCAACAAGGACAAACTTCAGTTTCCAATGCGCAGCCAGTTGCTATTGGAAATCAGCAGCAAATGTTTCGACAGCAGCAACCTTTGCAACCTGGACAAATTCAAGGAATTAATAAACCTCCGGGGCAGATGTTTCATCAACTCCAGCAGCAACTGCAACCTCGTCCACAGCCGGGCATCATTCAGATGCAGCAGCAGCAGCCTCATGATACTCAGATGCAAACAGGGCAACCTGGGCATCCCCAAAATGCTCCTCATCCCCAGTCTCCTAATCCGCTTCAACTTCAACCTGTTCTGTCTCCGCAGCAGCAGCTGCAGCAAAAACAATTTCAGGAAATCGGACCAGCATCGGCACAGCAGGGGCAACAGCAGCATTATAACGTTGTGATTCATCAGGGTCAGCAGTTTGCGCAAATGAGCCCGCGTCCTCACTTGCAACCTCGACATCCAGGGAAACCAGGAGCTATGGCTGCACAACAACAAATACAAGTGGGGCAGAAAATAGGCCAATTCTCTGGAGGAGCACCTAGACCCGGTATCCATCAGTGGACTCCCCAACAGCAAATGGAAATTTATAAGCAAATTCAAATGGATCCAAATATAAAAGCGAAGTGGGCTCAAATGGATCAACAACAAAGACAACTTCTGGTTCAAAAGTTAGCTCAGCGACATCGCGAAGATCAACTGCGAAAAGAAATGATGTTGAGGCAGCAACAGCTAAATCAACAAACTGCAGCAATGCAGCAAGGGCAACAGCAGCCAGGTCAAGTCACAACTCCGTCATCAGTTGGCTCTGCAGTTCCTGGAGGTAATCACTTCCATGGGCAACAGAATCAAAATGCAATGGTTTCACAGGGTTTGCCAGTTCCTCAAGGTTCTGATAATCACATGGCGGTCTCTCACCAAGGTAGTCCCACAATGGTCTCACAGCCAACTCCGTCGCCTTTGCCTCAGTCCAGCAATGCTCAAGGAGTGCAACTACCCGGTTCCCCGGTTGTAACAAACGCACAAGGGCAACAACAAATCCTCATGTCTAATCATACCATGATTGCGCAGCAGCAGCAGCAGCAGAAGCTAATTACTCCTCAGTCACCCTCGCCCACTCAAAAGTTCCCACCTCAAAGCCCTCTGCAGCAGCTACAAGTAAGACCTCCTAGTAACGCAATACCTGGACCCCAAGTGCCACAACAAGCACCTGTCATCCGAACTCAGAGCGTGTATAGTCCTCAATTGGGGCAACAACAACCCCAAAGAATGTTAAATGTCCAGCACGTTGTTGTTCACCAAGGCGGAGTCCCTCAGAATCAACCGCAGCAGCAGCCTTCACAACAAACCAGATTTCCTCAGCATCAGATAGTTTTGCAGCAGCAGCAGCAACAGCAACAACAACAGCATCAAGTTTTACCTGCGCATGGACAGTCTGGTACTCCGCCTCAAAAAGTGGCAATTTTGCAGGGACCACAGCAGTCACCAAATCAACCTATGCAAGGGGGAGTATGGCTTCCTAGTCCTCAGCAGCAGCAACGGTTAGGTAGCCCGACTCAAAGCACTCCTCAATTTCCGCCCAGAATACAAAGCTCCCCTGATCAGCAAAGAAGCAGTCCAGGTCAAGTATGGAACGCTCGGCAACATTCTCCAATTGGAGCACCGCCCACTGCTCCACCACCCGGCACTCCAAGCACTGGTCCATTTGTAAGAAATTATTCCTTTGCGTTCAAAAATCGTTCTTTGGCATAATGAAACTTTTGATTGTTATAATTAACCGCAGTCCTCATAATTCACTTCCCTTGCTCACTCTTTGTTTTGTACTTTCCCTACTGTTTGACCGTTTTACTATCACCACTAATACGAATGATCGTTTTCTCGATATTGTTTTATAAAAATTAACTTTTGACTGACATAAGAATTTATTATTCACGTTTTCTCACTGTTCGTGCATGACGTAATAGAAAGTATCACTCGTAAAGCTCACTGATCTTGTAGAAGTTTTTTTTCTGTTCAGACTCTGATCCTAAAAACCTTGAATCATAAATATCTCGTTCATAAAAGATCCGATTCATAAATTTGCACGAGTTTATTGACTCCTGTCTTAATTTTTAATCTGGTTATATTTAATGCATTATTACTTTCACAGCCAAAAGATTCGTTATATCGATGGTAGCTCTTACACACAAAATAAATTTTCAAGTGGACTACCTAATATGTTTTCTATATGTTAAAAAATATCAGAGTAAGTCTTCATGAGTACAAGAGCAAAGGTGAAAATTTATGAATCGAATCTTTTGGAGTAAACGCATATGAACGGGGTCTTTATGAACCGACGTTTTTAGGATTAGGATTGTAAGACCATTTTTAAAGTATGAGCATATATTTGTGCAATATATATTTTTATGCTTAATTTAGTTAAGTCAACTCAAACTGAAAAACTTATGCTGCTTTTAATGCACACCCTTCTAAATGTCGGGTGTAAAGTAATAAATTCTCGGAAGCCCTGACAATGAAGGCTTTCTTGTAAGCATAGTCTTTTGTAAAGATTTGTAGCCATTATGCCAATTCATTTGTACTTTGATATAGACGATTGATTTATGAAAAGTTGACAATTGGCATTGTGTTTAACGATTGTTCTCGAAACTTCAGTAAAAAAGAATGTAACTTAATTTCGCAAAAGCAAATTACAAAGTTAATTTAAAGCGTGAAGAGTTTGTTGTGGAGGAGCCGTTTCAAGCTGTGTAATAGTCAAAGTGTGTTTTTACTACTAACATAAAAGATTTTGTGAGGACATTTTTCATAAATTGCATGATGCTTAATTTTATGAGAAATTATTCTAAACGAGAAATGTAGGTGATTGAATTGCATGTCGAAAGACTCTGTTGTATATTTTTGCTATTTATTTTTGCATTCGTGCTTAAGGAAACTAGTAGTTATTGAATTTGCAGTAGTTTTACATATCATTGACATTTTTGTTACTGAATTAACCGAGTTCTCTGAATGAAGAAGTACGACGACGGGTTTAAATGCTTTCCAAATAAGTCCTAACTCCGGTGCTAATTGCATAGTTAGCGCTATGATAATTCAGCCTGCGTGGAGAGCATTTTAACTTTTTTGAAAGAAAAGGGAAGAAATTAATAAAAAATGATTGGGGTAGGTTCAGGTGGTTAACTCCAAAACAAAGACAGCTTTGGCGAACTTGCTGAACAATAGACTTCAGGGGAACTGTACAGGGACTGACGCAACTCCGACTTCAAGTAGCACTATTGCTACTGCATCAGCATCTACGACAATTACGATGTGCTCACCATCACAAAACCCTCCAGCTTTCTCCTCACAGTCACAACAATTATCCATTCAACATCCCGCCTCACAATCGACGTCTCAGTCATTGAATATTATTAGCCAAAGAACCCTTTCCAACTTATCTAACAGCTGTAAAACAATTCATCAGGTTAGCAGCTATGGTGGAGTTACTCCAACCCGGCCGGCGGCTCTTAGCCAAAGTCCAACTTCAATTTCACTTCCAGCCGCTCGAATACCTTTCTATGGACATGAGCCTAGCTTCAAAGGTAAACTAAAACTACAACATAATAATAATAAAAATATAGTATGTGTGTATGGTAAGACAATATTATTTATGAATTGTAGCACCAACGAATGGCTTCCTACTGGGATGCGTCTTTTGGGCTGCCCAGCCTAACATCGATGTAGAATTCCAAGATGTGATTAGCTACTACGGAGCAGAAGTGCTGGAAGAGTACAATTCCAGTAAAGTAACACATGTGATCTGTCAAAATCAAAAGTTTCCGGAGTTTCAACAGGTAATCAGAGATGGGAAGCGACTTGTGACTCTCCATTGGCTGAGTGACACTTGTATACGAAGAGTAATGACGCCTCCGTTCTATGCAATGCATTTACCGACTGCGTTTAACGAGTAAGAATTTCCACACGATTCTCTACATTATTGAAAAATTTGTTGTCTAAGTCTAACGTGATGTGTTTTTTAACAGAGAAAATTTACCGTTAAAAGGGCAAGCGTTTTCAATCACTGGGTTTGAAGGGGAAGATCGTGAGAGAGTGATGAAAATGCTAAAACTGTGCGGTGCTGAATGTACCTTATACTTTACTAAATTAAATAAAGGACTGGTGTGCTGCAAGTAAGACCAGAATTTGCTGACCTTTGATTGTTGATGTTTAGAAAAAAGATTTTTAAATTTATTTTATGAACCCAAATGAAATTTTTTTTCCGTACAGATCGGAAGGGCAGAAGTATACAAAGGCCAGGGAATGGAAAGTGCCAATAGTAAACATCCAGTTTTTGAATGAATTGTTGCTAGGCAACCAATCCTGCTTGCAGATGGTGCACGCCCCTAAGTACCAACACTTCAGCTTAGAACAGCCTTTCCGCTTTGATATTAACATTGCTCCTCATTTAATGGGTATGTTAGAAATTGTGAATAGATAGTGAACAGATGCTTTTAAGTTTAGTTCAGCATTGTTAGTTCTGAAAACGTAATCACACGTGAACTTTGGTTTGCCATATGTAGCTGCATGGAAGAATCCTGTTCGAGTGAATACTGAACTGGTTGATAAATTCAAGAGTCTTAAGCGACCTATTGAAAAATCTATGGATGAGAGCACTCGTGCCAAACGAATAAAATTAGAAGAACAGGAGAAGGCGCAGATGTTCTATATGGAAGAATTTTCTGGAAATGAACCAATGGATGTGGATAAGAAGGAGGAAGATGTTAAACCAGACATTGATAAAAAACTCCGACCGGTTATCATGTTCACAGGCTTTACGGATAAATTCAAAGCTATGGTATTTTGATTTAATCTATTATTTAACGTAATTGTTAGAGTTGTAATTCGAAATATGTATAAATGTTTAAATCAATTCTGTCTACAGGCTACAGCAAAAGTCATTGAATTGGGAGGTCGCGTATCCAACGATATGAAGGATGTTACGCATTTAGTCGCGTGGGAAATCCCCACGACCAAATTGTACCATGCACTTTGCTGTGCCAAATACATTGTTGGTGCTCCATGGATAAGGGATAGCTACAAAGCCAAACGATTTGTAGAAGAGAGCCTGTACGTCCCCAAACTTCTTAGTTTCGAGGAGCATCATAAGGTGGCAATCGCAGACATTTTGAAGCACTCGGATCGCCACCTTTTGTTTAAGGTACAGTAACTCAGTAACTGTATATTTACTTACTGCTTCTGAATGCAAAGCTAATTCAATAAATGTTTACTTTAGGGTATGACATTCTACATCACCCCTGGCATAGTTGGAACATACCGGAAGGGACTTGAAGGAATCATTGAGGCTGCAGGCGGCCAAGTTGATCGAGGGCAAAAGTCCATGATTGACGTTAAATCAAAGGCGAGAAAAAATCCACGAAAGTATATTATCATAACAAATACTGATGATTTTGGCCATTTTGGACACATTTTTTACTACAAACCAAATAAACCGCTGAGTAAGTTGGTCATATTGGATAATTTTACACTTTTGGAATATTGAACAGTGAAGTTGTGTTAATTGTGTTCTTACATGATTATTGTAGGTATTTTTACCGTACTTTTCATTTACAAATCAATTGCGGACCAAAAGGTGGACTTGGGGCCATTTCCAGCAAAGAAATTAATTCCAAAGTTAGATGCTAATGCAACTACCAAAAGTTAATCCGTGAACCACGCCTGAGAAGTCTAGTGTGATCCTTATTAGGGACTGATAAGTCAGCCAATTTTATACTGAATATTTAAGAAATATTTAAAGTCATATTAATCATGAAATTGTTATCATGTAAACTTTACTCTCTATTTATTTATTGTTCGCCTTAACCAACTTGATTTATAATCTTCAAGTGAATTTTGTTTTTTTTTGTGTTTTGTTGTACCTAGATGCGGTTTGTGTTGTTAAAATAAATACTTTTTATTATGTATTGTACTTCTGCTATTATGTTTTTAAAATAAATACATCATTCCAAAAGGTTTTAGAACTCAATGATCAATGATTACTTGTATGAGATATTTGAAATCGACCTATCATGACACTGGATCTCGACCCTTTTTCCTCTGATAATTTTTGGTTTCCATCTAAAAAATTCTTTCGGTTTTGTACTCCACTCAAGTGAGACCTTTCGACTGACATATCACACGTTCCGAAGCTCGATGGGACTTAATTCTTATAATGTACCGAAAAATTGGGCTAGATATTTCTGTAAAAAACGTATATGTATGATGTATGAATACTCAAGATTTGCCTTATTTTGCAGATTAATTGAAACCAGGAATAGAAACTGGGAGCTTTTTCTGCTTTCAAAAAGTCTGTAAGAGACCATATATATGAATAACCACGAGGAAAAATAAAATGACGTGAAATTAAAAAAAAACATTTAAAAAATTGTATGTTAATGTTTGTTTATTTTCACCTTAATACCTTTGTACTTCAAGGACATGGACAGACTTGTAATTGAAATTGTTTAAGCAAAATCTATTCTATGTCATACCTATAATCATCATTTTCATTTCTCTAAACTGACTTTTGCTTACTGTATTACGTTCATATATCTATTTGCCGGCAATATGGTGTAGTGAGTTGAGTGAAACTCAACTTTGGTGACAGAGAACCAGAGAACGACAACTGCCTATATTGTAGACGATAGGAAAAATGCTAAGGACAACGATCGCACTGTAAAAGAAAGTAGGTAAGTGCTTACTAATATTTTACAATTTTTTTGAGGATGAGTCAGAAAACTTTGGAGCCACGTCCAGGATGCTCACATTAAAAGAAATAGTAACATGACATGATTTTCCTGGAATGCTTTAGAGTTAGCAGAAAGAATAGACAGCTTGCATTTTTGTACTCATGCTCTTATCATTCCAAGCTACTTGGGATGAACGTGAGTAGTAGGTGATTTTGTGATTTTAGTAAAATACCTAAATTTTTTATTTTAAATTTAAGGTTTCAGCTCACATTTCATGTATCCAGTATTGTACGTGAACTCATTGCTAGGGTATGTGTCAGTTGGCATTTCATTGACATTGAGAACACAATAGAGAAGGCGATAATTCTAGAAGGCACCGAAAACGTTTCACTGATTTGAATGATCAAGGAACTATACGTCAGAAGTCATTTTGTGTGCCTAAGTTGAGCACAGACTACTGTATTCCTCGCAAGTATTGTTTTAGTATGATATCTGAAAATTTATTTTTGTTAGTAGTACCTCGAGATATACGTCATTTTGGGATTATTTTTATAAAATGGTGGCATAAACATTTATTACATGGTTCAGCGTATTGTGCATTTTTAAAAGATTTTAGACATTGAAAATGTAGAAGGAAAATTTCCTGTTGATAGGCCATGTTTAAGTTTCAGTGCAACTAACATTATACCAATCATTGGATGTATCAAAAAAAATTAGGTGTTAGTTAATAGTTCTGAAAAACTAATTGTGTCACGATCAAAAATTAGCAGACATAATGGCGTCCCAGTCGACTTCAAAGAGACAGCTGGCGCCAGACTGGCCTGCGGGGTCTTTAGTCTCGAGACGTAAACTTCCGAGGTTGTCAATTGACGTTAACTTGAACGCATCTCGATCCAGCAGCATCGGTAGTGACACTGATATTGAAAGGGAGGAAGTATTTCCCATGTTTGTTGCAATGGCAAAGACTTATGTTACCATGTCGGGGTTTACAGATTTACAAGTTAGGGTAAGATTTTAGTTTATTCATTGCCATGCTTTTGGATGTACTATTAATATTTACTGATATAGAAATTATAAATAATAATACTTAATTTTGAAATCTAGGCGGATATCGTGCGGAAAGTTCTTACAATGTCGAGCGAATTCGATCGTAATTTTAACAGCCAAATAACTCATGTTATCGCAGCACATTCAAACACTGACAAAGTCCGAGAAGCGCAAAGGAGGGACTTGACAATTGTCAGTCTCGAATGGTAAAGTAGAATTATACCTAGTTACCAGTTATATTGTATTGTTTTATCTTCCGATTTCCTTCATTTTCTTTGTAAATTTTAATTTCTTTCAGGCTGGAAAGACTGTGGTCAGCATGCCAAAATAATCCTTATATGCATGTATCTAACCCTCAGTTTCGGGATTTCAAGATTCCGTTATTTTATAATCTCCATTTCTACTTCTCTGACTTTTATGAGAAAGCGACCACAGATTTTTATGAAGCTCTTGTGATTACACATGGTGAGTACACCACATTAGATATAGTCATATTTTTATGCACTTGTTTTTATCAAATTAAAAAAAAACTTTTACAAAGACTCTTTGGTATAACACTTAGGTGGCAGGTTAACAAAGCTGCTAAAGAATACTCCTGCTTACTTTTACATCTGCGAAAACCCTGAGGAAAGTGCCCCGTATCTTTTTGCGCAAAACAAACACATAGCTGTTGTGCCTGTGGCTTGGGTAAGATTTTGTTTTAGAATTTATCATTATTTATCAATCACATTGTAAAGGGCCTTCAATTATTTTTGAGGTTTCTATTAGATTGCAGACTCTGTAAATTCAAATGTAATTAAGAACACTATGAAATATCCAGTTTACCATAAACCTTCTACACCGAAGCCCGTTGGATTTGGAGAAACATTCGATGTCAATTTTGGAGGCGATGCTGGTAATAAAATAAAAGGTTGTTTTAATTTCAAGCGTATTTCGATTCATTATAATTTTGTTTCATTAAATTTTAGAAGAAATGGCAGATGAAGAGCTCGAGGATCCATTTGACGATCCTCCATTTGAATATGACAACATTGCCAACTGCCAACAAGTAGTATCCGTGGCATGCAATGATATTGATGATGGAACTTCCAGCGATTTTAACAATTTCGGCAAGGATGTGTCTCTAAACAACACTGTGATTGAAGTTGGGAATGAAGAAGATACAGATGAATCTTTTAGCAGTACTTTGAACACAACTGTTAACTTCATCGATTGTGATGATGATGATAACGAAATAGATGAAACCTCTGTTGCTGGATAGAAAGCATCATCAATAATATTAGTAAAAGCTCATTTTATATTATTGTGGGTATTTATGATTTGAAGTTTTTATTTCCTGTAATCCGTATATTTTATGATTAATTGTAACGAAAAAATAAAATTGTGCGACAAAAAAATGGTAAACTTGTATTATGAATTCTTGTCAAAGGCAATTTAGGTATTCTTGTAAATTTAAATAAAATACGATAAAGTTTTTTTAAAAAAATAAGTTGACAGTGCTGCAAATTAATGTGCCAGTTAATTCATTCACTAGCTCGCAGATCATGGAGGTATTACATATTGCCGTACATACTACTCGCATGAAACGCTAAAGAAATTCTTCCACCATCCGCACAGAGTGCAAGAGAACTCTCATATTTTAAGATTACATAAAAGCAATGAGTGATGAGAGCATCTCTTTCAGGTAGCCACAGTACCACAAGGCAGTAATTTCAACTAAACGCCCTCGCTACTAAAATAAAGCCAGATTGGTATCGGTTTGTTTGTTAATTAAATGTACGGTCTTGTAATAATACGGAAGTACGGCTGAATACAAAGTCAGAAAAATAGACATATACATACGTACTCATGCACGCTTATGAATGGGATTCAAGTTTAGGGAATTATTGGAGACAAAAATTATACGACATTGCTTTAATTACTTTAACATATTTTTCAAAACTACTCCCAAAGATGCTTCCTAGTCGGATGCTAATGATTTGTGTACCAAAGCAGTACAATATTTGGAGTAGAGTGAGAGAAGAGTGAAGCCAGTCTGCAGTCTTTCTCAATGAAAATGAGAGTTCAAAAGGATATCTAGGCATGCACATAAAATTCATCACTAAAGTACACTATGGCTGCAACGATACATTACTGGATTATAATTATTACGTTATTATCGAGTTATATTTAGAAGGAGTGTTCTGTGGAATTCTTTAAGTCCTGATAAAAGGCTCATTTAAGTCATTTCTGTTTTTATGATTCGACTCATTCAGAAGTGGAAGTGTTGGGGAATGACTCGCAGTAGCTCACCAATTTTATTTTTATCAAATCAACTTCAGTTTTTAGTCCTGTTCATACGCAGCAAGCAGAGAACTAGCCCACTTCTCTCTCATTCCTCTCCTATTTCGTTCCAAAATAGTATTCTTGAAAACTATTTTAGCTAAAAAGGCTAATAATGATCAAAGACATTTTAGTAGTTCTCCTCTTAATGTGGGGCTGGACATGTGCGTCTGTTACTGGTAAGTTGTATTGTTTCAGTGAGCTAAACTAGGACTAAATTGCTATCTGCACAAATATTGTATAAATTTTGTTTTTGGGGCTACGTGAAATTCAGATAGCATTTCAACTTCTCAATATTTTCACAGAAGGGCGCTATAGATGCATGCAGGATTTTATTAGACTAGGGAATAGCTGCTATTACCTAAGCTCAGAAATATCAAGCTGGCAGGAAGCACACTTTCGGTGTAGAGACAAAGGTGCACAGCTTGCTGTGTTGGGATCACAGTATGAAGATTCCACATTGAGAAATTATCTGGAGAGACCGGAATTTGGTAATGAATTTTACTTCCCTGTTATACAGAAGTATAGAAAATTGTACAGTTGAGTTATTGACGACGGAAATTGATGATAATTTGGTCAAACTTTTCTTGATTTTCGTAGCACAGCTTGGCAGATGGATTGGAGGAATGTGGGCTGCTAATAAGTGGATATGGGCAGCCCAAGGTATTGAAATTGATGATGAACGATTGTTTGCGACAACCAGCACATTCACCTTGCAGAAGGATACTGACGAATGGACGTGTCTTTATATGGATCCAAACACAAGGTTTGTCCAATTTTAAGTGGGAAGTGGACAATTTCGGATTATACAGTAGACACTGACGTGATTACTATTACGTAAATGTAGATACCTGTGGAATGGAGAAAACTGTTTTAGTCTTTTGCACTACGTTTGCGAGTCTCCACTTGCAAAAGCTAGTAAGTCTGTGGATGACATTTCCTCGACGCCTCAGCTCTCGTCTACGTCGACATCTATGACTAACAGCACCATCGATGATGAATTTTCCACGGACAGGTTACCTGTCTCGGAAGAGAGTAGCTCTGAATGAATCATTACAGTTTAAGCAAAGAGTTTTGCAGGGTGCCCCAAAACCACTCTATTTTATCTATTTTAGTAATATGCTGTGTAACAGTAAAGATTTAATATTTATTACTGTGCTTGTGCTACCTTTGCATGTAATGCATTATTTGATCAATAATAAAATAAAAAATCCTGAAATTTGTTGACTCATTCTTGAACCAATTCGTAGTTTTTAAACAGTTACTTTTTTTAATCCTGCGTCCCTAAATTGAGTACAGTTATTTCACATCAAAAACGAGATTTTTTGAAATAGTGTAAAATGAAACATAAGATTTGTTTATAAATACATTTCTGAGATGAGATGACCCAAATCTAACTCCTGACAAATAATTAATTACCTTGGTTTGTGCACTATCTTAATTCTCAACAGTTTATTAGTTATAGGTACAGTTATAGTTGCATTAAAACAGTTTTTCTAACATCTCGTAATACAATATCACGCTTAATTTATTTCCAAGTAGTTATTATTATCCAGTTACTTTCAAGTATAAAATATCTGCGTCCATTTGTAATTTCACTCCAGAAGATGAGGCACTATAGAGCTACGTTACTCGTGTGCTTTTTTCCTCGCCGAGGCATTTTACTTTCCCCTCTTGCACAGCTCATTCAGACAACACAGCGTTTATTAGCAGTTTCAGTTTTAGATAGATCCTTTTCAATGACGTAATCCTGCGGCCTCCGAGTTTCTACTATCCACCCCCTTTCGAATCGGTTTGCCCTGTAAATGCATGATAGCGGGTCTAACTTCCCCATATAATTTTCTGCTTTCTTTTCTTCATTGCATTCAGATAGAGATAGGTAGTAATTGCATTCATTTTGTTAGGTAGTATCGAGAAGAGAAACTGGCAAGGGTGTGAGTAGGAGAGGCACTCTGGAGAATAACATTCACAAAGCAATTACGGTTTTACTTCATTCCCGAAGAAAAATTTTTAATTAAAAAAAATTAAAGTCCTAAGTGAAAAGAGGATGAACGAAGGGCGTCCAATAGCAAGCTAAACAATATTCTGTGTTGGTAATTCATATGGCTGCTTCGGCAACCATATTTTTCTTTTCGTATCATAATGATGATGATGATGACGATATCCGAGCTTTTGCCACCTTGAACGAGATTTACCATGTAGGTAAGTGATTTTCTAGCTAGCTGACTTGACTGACCGGCCTATCTGCCTTCCTCGGAGCGTATACTGGAAAAGCTGAAAATTGGCTTTTTTACGGACAGGCACAAAATTTTTATTTTTTTCCTATTGAACGCAAATCCCTTCATTTCTCACTCTGCCTCTTTGCCATTGTACTTGTTCACTCTTCAGTTATTCCTGGTTCTGGTTGCCTCTACTTTCAACGTTTTCAATAACGCCAGCACAGCAGCGGTAGAAAGAAGAGTTGAAGTGGTTTTTTTATTTCGGGAGAGTGAGTGCTTCCACACAGCCATGCATGTCATCTCGGTGGAAGCTTTTTACTGGAAGATATATTGGAATAAAAGAGACTGTGAGTGAGTGAGAGAGAGCTCCTCCGATTCTCCGCTTTCTCCATCAGTTCATTCCGAATTCAGGTCTGGTGCTTTGGAGAGCTTACCACTTTTCTTCCTCCATCATCATCATCCCCATCCATTTTTCACTAAAGTTATAGCATCACATACCAAGACCACTTCCACTTTAATTTGTGGCTTGCCTTTACTCCTAGCTCCTGGTCGGTCTCCTCAGTCATTCGTTTATTGAGTTTCCTCCGGGATCCATCAACCCACCTCCGTCTCAAGTTGCAAAATATTTTTTTTTATTAAAAATAGACCACTACACCAGTTTTTCTGCCAACACATTTTCTCCACAGCCATCTCTAAAGGAAGAGTAATTTCCGGCTCTGTCCAGTAACAACAATGGCTTGAGTTACGGGATTGGGGTATGTTGACACTCTTTACTTTTTCTCTTAAAATTTAGTAGCAAATATGTAGAAAGCGTAAATTAACAGGTGTCTCCTAGCTAAAAAGCAAAAAGGGTTTAGCTCTTCACTTCAAAAAAAAGTTTTAGCTGGCAAGCTTCCACATTCTCTGTGCAGACTCAGCTCTCCTATCTTCTTCACTCACATCAGAGATACTCTTCTCATCTATTTAACGAGCGACCTGTGGCTCTTCTTGGGAAAGTTGTGGCAATGTGACCATATAATAGTAACGAGTAGCGAGTGAGTGGGAACGGAAGTCGTTGTTGAGCTGGCTTCACGCACACATACTATATAAGGCACACGTGTTTGATTGTAATTGTAATTGATTTTGAAGGCGTTCAGGTAATTGTCCTAGATTTTAAATGCCTATCCATATAGCACTTGAGAAGGCAGAAATTGCAAGCAAGGTATAAAATTAATTAAGTCTTTACCACAAAATGATTCATGGGAGATGCTAGGTACTACGGAATTGTAACATAAAATTTTCTATGAATCTCATTACATGAAGAATACATTAGGAGAAGCCATAAATATAGTCATCGTTTTGTGTACGTCAGCATGCAATAAAACCGTAAAGATGCATTCCCACTTCTCAGAATCCCACTTTTTTATACGAACTGAGAAATGCTTTCTGCGAACACGAAAAAAGTTGATCTATCCTTCACCCTCTCCATCCACTTTTTCCCTCGCTTCAAACTTGATATCACACACAGCCATAGTCACTTTATGACTTTTTTTGTGAGAAGGAGGAACACTTGAGGTGCCCTCCTATTCCCATCTCCTTATTGTTTAGGCAGTGACGCTTACAGTGATCATGAGCGTGGAGGAACGCTAGATTGAGAGAAGGAATTTCATCATCATCATCATCATCTCATCCACCTACGAAAAAAACAGAAAAAGCTGATGGTTCTATCGCTGATGGAATTTTCATAAAAGAAAAGAGCGTCCATTGTTCCCAGTCATGCTAGCTATTCCTGGCATTTAATTTTCTCCCCATGTGCGAGAAGTTAATGGGGCTGACACTTGAGAACTATTATGTTCCGCTCCTGCTTCACTTCTCATCTCATCTCCACAACTCCTTTTTTCATACGGCTTGCATCAAATATTTCCGTTTCACCCACATAACAACTCCACTCAACCCTGAGCTTTCTCTCTCCACATATTTTTTTCATAACGTTTTCCCCTACACTCCAGTCATTGAAACCAACCAGTTTCAAAACTCATTTCATCTCCATCTCACAGACACTTCTGCTTTAAAAATCCATCTTCGCATCTTTTCCAACAACTGGGGAACTATACGACTTGGAGAGAACTACTAATTGAAAAAAATTACTCTCTTTGAAAAAAAAGTCTTTGAATTATTTCACTGATTCTCAAAAGGACTTTCAGAGTAAGTAGTTGAGTTGTTTACACCATTATCTTCGATTCTTTGATTAGTGAGCGAGTCCCGTGCTTTAGTGACAAATAAAAAGTGGTTGTACAATATGATCCCGTCTAAAAGTTTCAGGTTTCATCGTATCCGGAGTACTCTGAATGGCAGCAAATTTTAAAGGAGTTTAGTCCACAATGCTATCACAAACAGGACAGATTCACTACGTCAATCGCAATCAGTACATTATTCTATTGAAGGGTATACACAGGAAGCAGTGAGTGCTTTTCCGTTCCAATTTTGCTTCGAAAGTTGGATGGCGAATGACATTTAACTTTAGTAGACCTGTACATGACATGATCTTTACATCTCAACAAGTTTGATTATTAGTTTTTCATATCGCACAAAGGCGTTTTTTGTCTCTCTCCAGCTAGTTTTTCGCTCGTCAACTCTTTCTTCACTCATTTTCCAGGGGGAGAGAGATAGAGAGAGAGAGAAAAGAGCCCATTAGCTCCAATTTTTTTGTTCCCACACGGTTTTTGTGCACGCCTCTCAACTTTTTTTCCCTTGAAATATCCCAGTTTTACTGAATTAGTTTCGAGGAGCGGAATGCGCGACGAAAGAGATGATGAGCTCTACTCTGAAACTTTTATGCAAGCGGGAGAGAGAAAAACTTGCTTTGAGAGAGTAATCAGGGAAAGAACGAGGGAGGGAGAGAGAGATGAGATGAGAAGAGCTGCTTTCAACATCTCTCCAAGCACATAATTAACTTACGTTCAGATTGCACTTTCTCCCTCATCATCCCCATTTCGGGGTAACTTTAGACCATCTCAGCAAACGAAATGAGCGAGAAGCGTGATTGATTTTTTACTTCGCAAGCAATAAATGGGAAAGAAAAGTGGGAAAGATAAGAGTTCGGCTAGAGCTCCGTCTTTACCAGATTTGCCTGGCTTTTGAATTGGGACGGTAGTGGAAGGATAAGATCCGGTAGAGAAGAAAAGAGTTAAGGGAGCATGATGATTAGCGAGCAATAAAAATGAATCGGGAATTGATCCTTTTTTATCCTTCCACACGAGAAATAATAATGGAAGCAGTGAGCCAAAAAGTCGTCCTATAGACATAAACTAATCTCAACAGAATAGAGCTAAGTTGTATATGTTTATGCAGTAAAGTACGTAATTATATATTTTTGGTCACAGCAGGACTTTCTTTTGAGAATTTTAGGTGCGGAGGAGGATGACAGAGGTGGGGTGACCTTTTTCGCGGGTGGTGTTTCTAGCCACACAAGTGAGAAGGGAGAATGACGGCGGTTGGGGACGTTATCTCCGAGTGGCCTTGTGCCGCCTGGTTTTCTGGTTGCAGGGAGAGCAGAAAAATCGTCTTGATCGTTGTGGCCATCGCACTTCTCCTCGACAACATGCTTCTCACAACTGTTGGTAAGCTACTCTTGTACTTGCTTTCTCTTCACAGACTACTGCTAAAACTACTAAAACGCCTGGAGATGTTTTCTCTGTACTTGAAGTTCCAACAGCTTAGCATCAGCTACGCCTTAAAATGTCACATTTCAGCACACACTCATCCCTGCTTTGTTTACTTTTCTTTCTGCTTCATGTCATTCTGCCATTCTGCCTGTCTGAAATTTACTCATGCAATTAACAAATTGTCGACTAAAATTGTGCAAATCTACAGAATATCTCGCTTCCCCCCAAAAATCCTGCATCTCTTTCAAGCCATTCTTCAAACCGTACTTACGGTTCCATCATAAAAAAAATTCGCGGAAAGCAGCCATTTCCTTTTGAAATGGAATTGTTACGAATACAATACCAACATAAAATGCCAAAAAAAAGATTTGTCATGCAAAAAGACGTCATGTTTTATTATGCACGTATATCAAGTGAATACCACCCCAGGAATTGGGAATACAATTTGTAATCTTTGCGAAAAGTGGATGGTGGAAACATGCATCCGGTACATCAATAAATGTGCTTGCTTGTGTACACATTATGTCGCTTTTTACATTTTTTGTCAAAATTTTCTGATCGAGAGCATCTCATACTTTACGGAGATTTCCCCATAAAGGTTATTCGAAACGAGGAAAATGAAAAGTTACCTACTTCAGTTCAAGTATTACCAGAACTTTTCAGTGAAAACCGATAACATATTGTACTAGTGTGAAAGCCGCCCTTAATAAATTTGCAATTTTCACAAATAGAACAGAATGCAAACAAAAGCACCGGTTTGAAAACCAACAATATATAGCTCGTGTATACCTTCAGGGAAAATGCTTGCTCTTTTATATCCTGTGAAAAATGCGCATTGTTAGCGTCTCTTGCCTTTCTAGCCTTTCTCCTGACAGGATCACTTTAGAAAAAAGGAAAGTTCATTTGAGCTTAAGGTAGCGGAATCTACGCCTTTCGTGTAGAGAGAAGAGGTGCAGACAAGAGCTTTCCTATTTAAAAAATGCATCCAACTGGATTTTGTTTTGTGATGTGTGATGGGAAGAGTGAGTGAGAAAAAGGATAAGATGGTAAAGTGAGCCCGGTAATAAACTGCGCCCGAGAGGTGGAAGAGGCCCCTCTTGTATACTTACGTATTTATGGAGTCAAGTGAGAGTTTTATCGTATTTTTACTTTCCTTTTACTACGTTTTCTCGGTGTTGAAAAATAAATCGCCTTGTAAATCGCCTCCACTCACATAATATACTGCATTTTTACCTTTACTCCACTAAACATATTGCCGAAACCTGGCAAGAGAAGTGTTCCACGTGATAGCCTACTTTATAGCTTCTCAAGTGAGCCTGAGCTAATGAAAATGCAGCACATACAAATTCAATAACCTTCTTAACTCCTAAATAATTACGTGCAGTGACAGTCATCTTAATGAATTTTTACTGCAAATCTACCCAAGAAGCCATGCATAGAAGCCATGCTCACAGAACTTCCAGCAGCGAAAATGCATCCCTTGTAAATGCCCAGCTTTTTTTAGACGGGACAACGGAGTTCATCTGACTTTGATAAGTACATAGATACATTTATATCTGGTAGGGGTGAAGTAAAGTGAATGGGAAATCGATAAAATTTATTGTAGTGTGCTGAATTGATGTCGGATCGGTGGAGAGAATCCCATGAAATGAAAATAGTAAAAAGGGAGAGCAGAACAAGAAGATTTTTTTTTCTTCCAAAACTCCTCTTCAGAAGGAGTGCCGATAGATAGATCGTTACCGTCACTTTTTCTTCTTCCACGCTACAATACATACAACAACTGCACTCTTATTTTCCTTCTTCTCAAATGAACAAAAGGTGTACTGGTGGACTACTACAATTCAGAGAAAGGGCAGAAAATATTGTCCTTTCCCTAGAAAAAGACTTTGAGTGGGTGAGCGGCGCCGTTTCAGATACAAAAAGAATGAGAATGTGAGAGACCCGTGAGGATGGATAAAGTCAAAAAGCTACATATATGCATTAGGCATATTTTTCTTTCTTCTTCTTTCCAACAGAAGATATTAGAAAGGTGGCATGATTGTTTTTCACGACTAATTTTAGCGAATACGTGCCTGTTTACTACTAACGAAACGTGGCGCTCTCTCTCCCTTTCACTCTGCCCCTTTCTCTCTGATTTGATGAGAGTGAGAGAAAGTGCAGAAAAGACAATGAAGTTACATGAAATCAAAGGGAGAGCAGCTCTTTCAAATAAAACTACACTTCATTCCATTTACACGCTTCTATCCCTCCACCACTTTCGTTTCTTTTACAAATTTTCCACTTCTCTTCCCCTTTCATATCATTGACCAAGGAGTAAATTAAATGACGCTAAAGCTACACGCCAAGTAGAGCAGTGGGACGTACTCCCATCAATAAATTGCCGTTGATCTGACGAGGTAATGTCAGAGTGCCCCATGTGTAGTCTGTATAGCCTGTCCAACCACCTTTTTTTATTTTTCATCTGTTGATAACATCTGACAGTTAAATCTGCCGTGAAGAGGTCGACAATCGTTAAAATCTAGTGGTGAGTGTGTGAAATGTAGTGTAATGCTTTGTGATGATGATTGAAATGGCTCCACTCACTTCCTCAATGGCCTATAAAAATAGAGCGAAGGGAGAGCACGGAAAGATGCCGAAATACCGGAGTCACTCCCATTTTTTTATATAAGTAATCCGTTTGGTAAGTAGTTAATTGAAAAGATGAATGTTCTCGGAGGATCCTTTTTTATTTCATCCTGATGTACGCTCGCTCCTTCCTACTCACTGAACAAACCCGCGAAATATTTACAGGCTAAGATCTCCACTCTACCAGCAACCAGTTTACAGACTTTTTTTTATCTTCCTTTCTTCCCCACTCCTGTTGCTATTGCCGTGCTATGGAAATGGTGGTGGTGTAGGAAGAGCTGGAAAGGAGTAAAAAAATGTGTTCTGGAAATAGGAAAGAAATTACTTGGGTAATGCAATGTGGATGTGGATATGTAAGTATTTTCGGTGCTCGATTTTCCAAGCATAAGAAATAAGGCAAAGCCTATCGATGATTGTACTCACTCACTACTTCCCCTCAAGGTAATGGAAAAGTTAATAAATGGTTTGGGTTGCAGCCTTTTCGAGCGGAGGAGCACAAAAGGAAAGACAGGGCTCATTCTAGAAGAGAACAGAGAGAGCATCTGTTTCCGTCTGCTTTCCTCCCGTTCTTTAAAAGACCCACTCCATCTAAATATCTGTATGGATGGGGGTATCCCTACTTAAATGTAATTACTTCTTTTGGTCTTCGCACACTCAACAACGCTTCAAGTCCATTGAAAAGAAAGCAATTCTACGCTCCATTCCACGAATGAGCTTTTTATGCTTACCAGTCAGTTTATAAAAAATTCATTTCATTACATTTATTATTTTTTGCGAATAAGTGATATTACTGGCAGTAGAGTGGACTGGAAAATTCCTTGAAATCTTTTGAATGTTTTTCAGCCTTGTATGCTATCAGCTCATCTTATGTCAGCGCTATTTTTCTCCACGCTCTTTGCAACGTGCCAAAAATTACATTAAACAATTAAAAGGATTGTAAGTGAAGTGTGAGAAAACTTTGCTGGATAAGTATTTAATCCCAACGGGAAATGAAATGTTTGTCTTGTCCAATACACCCATGTTTACTTTAATTCAGTACAAGGTCCTTCTCCGCTATACAGCTTTTGTGTTTGAGAGTAGAAGAGAATGTGTCAACTTTCCGTGCGGAGTAATGTAGTAATGTGCAACCCATCTTCAATCTCCTAGTCTTATCATGACACGATAACAAGTGCCTCAGTCTAGTTGAATAAATACAATTTATTGGATGTGAAAAGAGGATGATGATGAGATGATGACGACGAAGGATCCACATTTTCATCTTGTTTCTCAAACCATTGTGCACTGCCTCCACCACTCCACTTTACGCTTTTGTGCTGGATGCTACATGTATGGTCGTGACATTCTGGTCGACATCCGCTTTCTTTCTCTTCTGCTGTTTACCCAAAGATACCTGAAATTTGCGCTGGAGGGAAGAGATGGAGAGTGGAAGTTTGAATCAGGGCAACTCACAACATCGCTCTTCTTGCTTCTTTTTTGTTTTAATGCCTCTGGACTAGCTCTCTAGCTCCTTTTAGTTTACTTCCTTCTGTTAAAGAAGGGTCGAGATGGGGAAGGAAGATTATTTTCTCTCACTTCGCTTCCTTCTTTTTAATTTTTTTTACATCGTTCTCCATTTCCGATCATGATCGTAGCAGGAGATGGAAAACACGATGAAAATGGCTCTTTTTAATGGAAGAGTTCATTTTCACAAACGGAAAAAAATTCGTGGCAGCTCTTCGATGATAAATTGATACAATGAATCCTATTCCCCCGCTGCAAAGGTTGAAGGTAGGCAGGATCGAGTTTTCCAGTAAAAAAATTTACTCTCAAGTTTTGATTGAGAGCAATTAGAAAATGGACTCCAATGGCAAATTGCATAAATTTCGACGTTTAAAGGAGCTTGCTCTTTGCGTTTCGTAGTCCTTGTCTCACAATGCCCCAAGGCTCCGCTTTAGTTCCATTTAACAGACATAATTGGATCTTTTTTGTCTGCAGTGCCAATAATCCCTGAATTCCTGTACACGTTACGCCACCCAGGAGAATCGGCTTTCGCGGTACGAAATGACACTGATATCACACCACCGGCCAACGGAACTGCTTTCATTGGGGAAGGACCTTTCAACAACCCAACCGTATCTGGTTGGCATATAAAACATCAAGAGCATACCAAGCGCAAATTATGGAAGGTTACTCAGGAATAACAAAATCATTCTCACTTTACACTTTTTAGCAGAAGACAAGGAAAGACAACGAAAAATGGCCAGGCACAAGGATCTGAACGACGAAACTGTTGAAGTTGGCGTCATGTTTGCTTCAAAGGCATTTGTACAACTTCTTGCAAATCCTTTTGTGGGTCCGCTGACTAACAGGTGCATTTTTTTTTTTAAAAAAAAAAAAGTCCATCGGAACTAGAGCTTCGGAACTAGAATTAATTTTTTATTAAAATCATTTCTTACAATTTCAGGATAGGATATAGCATCCCAATGTTTTGTGGTTTTATCATCATGTTCTTGTCAACAATCAGTAAGTATGAAACTAGTTAAGGAGGGTTCGGAAAGAGTTGCTATATGTTTTTGAATTGTTTCAGTTTTCGCATTTGGGAGATCCTTCAGCGTACTGTTTCTGGCTAGAGCGTTACAAGGAATTGGTTCGTCTTGCTCCAGCGTGTCAGGTAAGAGAGAGAGTGGAAGTGCATGTTTCTGTCAGTTGACTTTCCGATCGTGTGACACTTAATATATGAGTGGGATTACAGGGATGGGGATGCTAGCAGAGCACTTTCCAGACGATAAGGAGCGAGGGAACGCCATGGGGATTGCTT
The DNA here is from genome assembly GCA_027744115.1 of Acrocyrtus sp. NNG-2020. Classification (NCBI taxonomy): domain Eukaryota; kingdom Metazoa; phylum Arthropoda; class Collembola; order Entomobryomorpha; family Entomobryidae; genus Acrocyrtus; species Acrocyrtus sp. NNG-2020. The sequence goes on from JAHZND010001249.1 coordinate 52,340, forward strand.
TAGGCGGTTTGGCTTTAGGAGTGCTGATTGGACCCCCGTTTGGAGGTGTCATGTACGAATTCGTTGGGAAAACTGCTCCATTCCTCATCTTGGCATGTCTAGCTCTTGGTGATGGCTGTAAGTGATCATCTATTGTGAAATGAAAGAAAGTCGCTAACTTGATTCTAAAATGTTCCTTTCCTGCGCTTTCTCTTTCTTTGCAAAGTACTCCAATTACTCGTGCTACGACCTGGGATTGTTCGTCAGGAACAGGATGCCCCTTCACTTAAGGCACTATTAAAAGACCCATACATTGTTGTTGCTGCAGGTAGACATACATTTACTATTTTCATAATGGCAAGAGCAACAGGAGAAACCTTTTTTTGAAAATAAAATCAAATTTGAAGGTGCCATCACATTTGCAAACCTGGGAATTGCAATGCTGGAACCCTCTCTTCCAATCTACATGATGGATGTAATGGACGCTCCAAAGTGGCAACTGGGGGCTGCATTTCTGCCTGCTTCCATTTCCTACTTGGTAGGAACAAATGTGTTTGGACCGTTAGGCCATCGAATTGGAAGGTAATTATTCAGTAAATGTTTTTAGTAAAGTTTCACCGCAGAACACATATTTCAATAGAAACAATTATCGACATTTTTTTCAGGTGGTTGGCTGCCATGATTGGTCTAATTATTATTGGAATGTGCTTACTTTGCGTGAGTCAATCAGCATCTCAGACTTACTGTTAATAAATGACTACCGCTTAATAACTTAAAGTCTGCTCCATTCTAGATCCCAATGGCCACCAACATAACCCATCTGATTGTTCCAAATGCCGGGTTGGGGTTTGCTATCGGTATGGTGGACAGTTCTATGATGCCAGAGTTGGGTTACCTGGTAGACATTCGACATGCCGCAGTATATGGCTCTGTCTATGCAATCGGAGATGTGGCGTTTTGTCTGGGTTTTGCTGTCGGTAAATAACCGCTGGCATAATAATAACAGCTTGACGAAAAAATTACGTTACTCATGTTGATATAGCTAATTGTTGATAATTTGCATAACGGCGCTTTCCATCCGGAAACATAGGTCCAGCATTGAGTGGCTCACTAGTGAAGAGCATTGGCTTCAAATGGATGCTTGTGGGCATCGCCGTAATCAACTTCATCTATGCACCCACTCTCCTCATGCTACGAGACCCACCTGCTAAGGAGGAGCATAAATCCCTCATCCTTGGAGAAAAATCCTCAGTGCGGTATGTCAACTATAAGAACGAGGACGAAGAGGAGTAAACACAACTTCCAAAGCTTTCAGGACACGAAAAGCTCATTATTGCATTTAATCAATCTTTTACAAGTCCACAGCTAAAATTTCGCGAGTGTCTCATAATACCCCAAAATCTCAGAAAATCCTTCTAACTCGGAGAGATTTAAAAACTAGTCATCTTAGCCGTTGTTGATTGATTTTTAATTAACATGAAGATTATAAATCTCTCTTGGGTAGAAAATACCCAGTAGCCCAGTCAATTTCAATCGATCACGTCCAAAGTTAAAGACGTCATTTTCGCAAAAAAAAGGTTTTTTTGCGCTGTAGAATTCATGTATGTAGAGTGCAAATACTAAGGCAGCAGACACTAAGCCTAGGAAATCGTAGTCGAAACTGTAGATGACAATGTCAAAGTAGTTGAAATTTAGAAAAAATATATCATTATAATAATAAAATTTCTAGATCTTCATGTACAACTTTTAGTAAAGGAAGGAGAAAAGGAAAAAATGTTAGCGTTGCAAAAGTGTAAATTTTTAGATGGGTTTACAAAAGGCCTATTTTCATTACAGGCCGCGCTGATCAATGAGACCAACAAATGACTATAATCAAATCAACTAACGGTAAAAAGTTAGATATAATAAGGGTAACGGTAAGGGCTTTACTTTGCTAATTGTAACTAGTGTAATGACACTTCCGACGTAGTAATGATGATGATGATGGTTACCTATTTGACGATCTAAGCGAAAGTAACAACTTATCTCCAGTTGATGTTTGTACATTTAAATACAGGTAAAAGGTTAAAGGTTTAAGGAATGCTTTTTGTCACGCACGCTATTTGCTTTAACAGAAATGTAAGTTTTTCTAATAAAACTGAATCTCAGTAATTGCAGGTTTAGTACACACAAGAAGGGACATACATAAATGCTAAAATCGAAAACATCATTAGAATTTATGAGGGCGGCAGCATTCAGACCACAGACCAGGACCACACTATGCGTATTTGTAAATAAATTGCAGCATATGAACTAGTTTAACTAAAATAAAAATAAAGTTTTGCTTTGTATAAATTAAGAAAAGGTAAAAGTGATGTGTATGCTGCTATGATCAGAAAACTATTTCTGTAAATGTAAACAGCTTAACTTTTAAGCGTTTCGGTAAGTTTTGATGTTGTAGTTTGTGGGTTAATGTTATGAAGTCAAGTTTAATGAATACTGTTAAAATTGATTGCAAGTAATGCTAATGCCAATCAACTTTTGTGCAGATTGATAAAGACAATTGATAACTGCTAAATATGAAAAACGTGTACCTTTTCACCAGTGTAAATATTTACTCCAAAACGGCTTCCTGAAAAAAAATTGTTTGCTTATTTTAATCAAATAATATGGGAAAGTGGCAATGAGTGGTGATAAGAATATGGCAAAAGAGAGACTATATAACGTCTTCATCGCCATAATTCTTTTGCAGATAACAATCCTTGTGGGACCATAATTGCTAGGCGTGTAAATATATAACGCATGTATTGAACATGTTTCAGCAATTCTAGTTAAAAAATCAACTTCCGTTACTAGTAGTAAAAGTAGTAAAAGTAAAAGTAGATTGTGAATTCTTGGTAGTATATAAGTAGATATAGGACTGCTTCGTGTATCTCAAGCAATTTTGGAGGATCGTGCGCGATCTGGTATTGAATGCAACTGCAAGGAATTAATAGCTAATGCAAAAAATATGAGTTGATATAAAGAAAATTTCTGCCTCTGCTGCTGTAAATTGTGTAGTTTTAAATAGAACCATATTACAAAGTTAGCAATTAATTACCTAGGTATGAGCAACGGTATTGATAACTAACACAATATTATTGATAATTCTACAATTTCACTTTATCGATTCTCGACTTTGTAAAAACAAGTTGGTTTCTGGCTGCTCAACGAGTTTTTTTACAAAGCCGAATAACATGTACTACAAACAACGATCTTCAAAAACAAAATCAGTGAACATTTTAAACCTGCAACACACCCCTCAATATCAACAATGACTAAAATATTAAATGACTTTTATGTTTGGGTATTGTATGAAATTTTGATTTTGAAACAAATATCAGGTTATATTTTCTTTTGGGTTTTTTAAAAGAGAATAGTACACAGTGTTATTGTTTATGTAACTGTAGAATGGAATTTATTTAAATAAAATTATCACCTGCTTCAAAATTTATATCTTCTGCACTCTATCTACCGTTGCAATAATTTAATGACTTTTATTATCTCACTTTAAAATCAACATTGAACAAGTTACCAGAATAAAAATTGCCACACTAGTTTGAGTATATTCTGGTGAAATAATTAAACAATTTTGTCATGGAATAATGTAAACAACATAAAATTTACTACATTATGACCCGTAGCACAATAAACCAGACACTACGTGAATTCAGTAAACTGTTTCAAAAATGATTTCTAGACTTTACCTGTTTTCAGTTCACAGATTACATTTTTAATTCTAATATTAAGTAGTATTCTTCTTGAAAATTTTATATTGAATTGAACTGGAGGATGAAACGAATGCATTCGTTGCATTCCTTTCAAAATACATTTTTAATACGATATATATAATAATACAGGTTAGGTAATAATAACTAATCCCCTGAGTCCTGAAAAAGTGAAAGTTTGCACATATATACTGGTATTGAAAGTTTCAACAGTTTTCCTTTGTGTATGTAGTGATTGTCAGTTCAAATTTCCGACAAATACTGTGGATAATACCTACAAAATTCGAGACCTTTCAGTAAAAGGCTTTCACTTTTCAAATACAGGAAATGCGTTCTAAAATTGAGGCAAGCCATAAAACTTGTCTGTCCCTGTCTAATAGTGTAAGTTGACTCATAATCAATTGCAAAATACATGCAAAAATTTTAACGGCTTTCAAAAGCAGTAAAATCATGAATTTGTACAGATTGAAACAACAAGTCAGCCAAGCACAATTTTTTAAAATGTCTTATAGTATACGAAATTAAATAAGGTATAATAAAACTCTTTGGAAAATTTCATCACAATGTATTCGAAAAGAGAATGACTTTCTACAGATACAAAGCTAAGTTAAAATAGTAAGTAAATTTTTACAGCACCTTCTTAACTCTTCTACAAATACTTTACTGAACGATAATAAATGCTACTGCGTAATAAAAATCCGGGATGACATCTCAGGAGGCCATATGACAAAAACTCAAGAAAGGTAATGCCGCCATCATCAAATCATCAGTCGAAAGTCCTTAAAACAAGCGTACTATGCGGGATACAATTTGCCATCTACAACTGCAAGTACTTCATCTCACTCTGCCAGGGTAGTAGTAGTAGGGAAGCGCGTCAACGCTGCTAGAGTAACTTTTGCCTGACAAATTCATAAAATCTACAGGAAAGCAAATATATAAAAACAAAGAAATTTAGAAAATGATTTTATAACAAATCAAAACCAAGCAAGTAATTATCAGGGTGGCATATCATAACTCTGCTCTAGGAAAATTTTCGGATGATTGCACATCGACATATGTATTTATAAATTTCTTCAGAATAATTTAAAACCCCACGGACCTATGGTAAGAATGCGGTCGTAAAAATCCCAATACGCGGTCATGTGAAATGCCATATTCGTCAGAACAACAAGGTACTCCAAGAAGGCGAATACCGTATACACTGAAATCCCAAAAATACAGTCACCGTTATGAATTATTGATAGAATATTGAAAGTTACAAACTTCAAAATATTGGATCGGCCAAGCTCACTTCCAGGCTCGCAGTGTGCATTGTGACGAATAAAGGCATATCCTGCCAGGGCAAAACTGACCAGATTTACAACCACCAATCTCCATTTCACTTTCAGACTTTTCGTTTCCAAAGAAGTAGCAGGAATATTTCGACTACTGTAGAGTAAAGCGCACATGATCAACATATAAAGCTCTGAAGATACCATAAACATAATGAAGCATTTTTCGTGAACGCCTGCAAAAAAGATAAACTTTTAATAGTATAATAGTAAAATTAGCCTCTGAGTATTTAGTGTGAATGTGAATGTCTTACGATAATTCTCCTTAGACGACACAAATGTCAGTCCAATCAGTCCCAAATTCTCAAGTACATTTAGAATGCAGGCCAACGCGACCCAACCAAGGTGACGATTCATTATTATCGAACTCAGGTAACGATAGTACATGGCAGTAACCAAGAAGCGTGGTGCTGCATGAAGACCAATACAAAGTCTCCAGACACGTTGAGAGAGTGGGAAACCTCCCATAGCAGCCGACAGGGATGGTAAATAGTTTTTAACCTATTGAATGAAATTTTATACATGCGCAATTGCTGTTGCTGGCACCTGCAATAATATTTAATTGATCAAATTACCCCACAATGAGTGTACGTGGCCGACTCCAAGTCGGTATACATGGCCCAGAGAACACAAAAGATGAAGCCCCCTAAAGGCAGCGATACAGTAGCTCGAGCCAAGTTCCGAAACGGAAGTCTGCACATCGTCCATGGACGCTTTGTTGAGCCGCCATAGCTCAAGTCGTCCTCGGAGTCAGAGTACGGACTCAATTTAGAGTAACCAAACCCCTCTGCGTTGCTGCTCATGTTTTCTCTAGTAATCCCAACTAACTGACCCCTAACTACACTCAGGTTCTACTAATATTAACTTAGAGGGCATTGGACAATATTGAGCATTTGCGAGAAATTCATGAAAATAGAGAGACTAAAATTACACAATTCCAGAGAGCATTCACTACAACTCTAAGCCACACTTTACATTTCCATAGGCTTCCCTTTCGTCAATTAGTGGAAACCTTACAAGTGACTGACACACTTCTTTTTGCCTGCCATAAGTTGCTATCAACTAATATAATCATTTACAAATACCTAATATTTCACCCATTCACCTACAACAGACTAGGAACACGTACAGCTGATCTAATTTGACCTAATTTTTGACAATTTTTTTATATATCACATTAAAAATACAGTATACTAACTTTTATACCTCTCTCCTCCTTCCGTCCCCCACCTCCATTTAACCCAGACTCTGCTAC
>JAHZND010001250.1:0-24088 GCA_027744115.1 Acrocyrtus sp. NNG-2020
ATAAATCGAATTTTGCAAACTCATTTTTCACCACACATAATTCCTAGTTTGGTTGAGCTTCACAGCAAAACCCCGTCATTTGGCAAAGTAATTTGAGTATACTTTATTGCTTTTCTGTCAATAGGCAAAGCCCTTTCCCGGTCACTTTAACTGTTTTTTTTTTGAAAATCAACTTTCAGTTACCTTCTGTTTTTAAAAGGCTATGAAAAAGTAACATTTTTTCTTCTTTTTTTTCCCGCCCCGTCCCATGTCACTCTCCACAAGCTATAACTTCTAGTGCCTCTATCAAAACTAGTCGTAAAAATCATGAGGCAGCTGCACCTCCCCCGGAATAATTTTATTACCGTTTGCATATCTTCGTGAAAACAGCGCGGCAAAGTTAAGGCACTCGCCAGTCACAACAGTAAAAGTGCGATACAATTTTTTTTTTGACGAGCAGCGCGGAACACATGACCAAAAAGTGAGCACTTTAATATATGGCTTTTAGATTTTTATATTTTATGCGTTAGCAGTAAATTTTATGTGCCTGAATAACAGAGATTAGTTCACATAATAACGCTTTTTGTAGCCCATAATATTACACCAACAAATTTAATTTATGGCTTAAATACAGTCCTACACACGCGTCCACAGCATGGCATATAATTTTTTTTATCATTTTTTTCGGGAACACAGACCATGCTCAACCCTACCATGATTTTTCTCCCTTTACCAGTCAAACAGTTGGCACTCCATCTCATCTCAGATGAATATAAAGAATGGGGACTGCGGTGTGATATTTTATTATGGACATTACACGGTCATTCCAACGAGAAAAAAAGGTTCAATAATACCATTACTCAGCCGAACATTGTGAATACGCTTTTGCTACATGCGTGCTTGTGCTAGGGCTACGCACATTAATTTTACTTCTTTCACGGAACTTGCCCGAAAATCTAACAAAAAAAGAGCAAATCCGCTTTGCTGGTTGTCCTTGTCTAAGGATAAAATAGAATTTTGGTTTACGTGCATGGCGAAATACAACGTTAGAAGTGGTCCTTCTCCTAGTCAGCTTAACTTATTCTGCTGTATACTAATCATAATCATGCAAGTAATAATAGCAGTAATAAATATTCTATATTGTTGAGATTGCTGTTTTGAGGGTGATTTTAATCCCTTTTCGTTCACACTTCAAATGTCAAACAAAACGAATCACTTTTGCTATGCATATCCCGATATGAGTTGGACTTTATATAAAAAAAATGTAAATAAAAAAGGAGGAATGACTCAATGTGTGTAGGTAGACTCCCCCGTGAATAGATGACAGGAGATAAAGGGAGTTTGCAATCTACGCTGACGTTTTCAAGTGTAAAATGTAGGTTATTACTCGAAATGAAAAGGGCTTTATTTGTACCAGTTCAACTCAACCATCAACTGTTGCTGGAAATGGCTTTACCTATAGGGGTGAAAAATCAAAAACTCGTTCAGCCGTTTCCTCTGGGAACCCGAAAACTAGTTCTGCGCACGAAAAACCGAATTCACGCTTATTTGTTTGCAGTTTTTACCAAAGGATCCATATGTGTGGAGTAGGTTAATTACGAAAATAACAGTTGGCATATGTTTATTACACTGTTTTACTTGGAAATATAAATACAGCAAATAGATTAAACTCGCACACGTGTAATAATAAATCTAACTTTATTTTTTTGTAATGATTGGCGATTGGAAGTATGGACTGGGATGTAGTTGAGCTCTGTTAATTTTGCACGTCCTTCAATAAAACACATTTTTTCGCTGGAATCAAAGTCAAGGTTGATGATAGGAAACAACAAAAGCCTCCCAGTAGTAAGTATAGTTAGTAGTAATTACCTTGGAAAATGGCCTACGACTTCCCCCGAGACTATAGCCATACGTATCCGATAAAGGTCATATTATTCAATGTCTGCTTTTATTTTCAGCCAAAATTCACCTCTTCTCGCCATTAGTAATCCCTAACGGCTTTTATGTTCCTTTCTAATTAACTGCGTTGAGTGTGGAGTGTGAGCAGACACAGACAAGGCCCACTCTTGACTTTTCACGGGGAAAGCCGAAACAATGGCAGTACTCTCAGACTGCTTTTGTTCCATTTTCCACCTAGGTGAAAAGTGAAGTGTTTCGGCTCAGGTATCAATAAAATATTTAGAGCAATAATGTAAGTCTAGACGTTTCACTTGCAGACTCTTCAACTCTTCCAACGTTTATTCTCAGCAGCATTTAATTGAAGCGTATTAGCTGGAGAAATGGTGTACCTGAAGGTACCACAAACATATCTTTTTTCAAGGAGTAAGCATCCTAAATCTTCCAACGGCTCCTCTCTACTAGGTGTATACTTAATGAAGCTGAATGGAAAGAAAAAAAGGTACTTGCTTTCCATATTCCAGAGGAGGAGGAGAAGTACAGTAAGCTAACTGGTAAACTCTATTTTTTTCAAAAAATGTGCTCCGAGCTGGTTAGGTAGTTTGAGGAAAGATTATTAATTTTAATGAACTCTTATTACATGGATAATTCATTGCTCACTCACGCAGTAGTAGTGCTCGCCCTATCTGACCTAAACGGTTCTTTATGAGTTTCTCTTGGGGTAAGTGAACGACACAGGAAGTCCCATGTAAATAGTTCCTGTTGGTTCCAAGCGCGTAATATGTTTCCTTTATTGCTTGGATGTCTTCTTTCCAGAAACTTTATCGTTTAAGTAATTTTTGCACTTGCATACCTAATACCGGAGTAGTATAATCAGGGAAGAAGAGGGAAAGAGGCAGAGGAGCTTTTTTGCTGCTTATAAAAAACCTCCCGAATTTATGTACACGTGCGACTCTTAGAAGTGGAAGTAATATCTTTTTGCTCGTGAAAGAAGGTTGATGTTTACCCCAGTACATTTTCTCACAACAATTTTTACCCTAGCGGAAAATCCTACGTAAATACCAAGAGTAATTTATTGGCGGTGTGTGTACTCCACATGATTTCATGTAAAATGCATGTGAATGAGAACGGTTGATGAGATTGCACTCCCGCCAAGCTTCTATTATTACGGTATAAAGCACACGTGAAGCAGATATTACATTAGCTGAAGACAAATTGCGAGAGCGGTGGCACATCCTCCTTTCATAATTTAAATTCATTTAGGCATTTTGCACAGTGCAGTTCCCAGTCCTTATGTGAGCGTATAATTGCATGTTTGTTCCTTCCGTTTTAAAGGCTTTCCGTGGAAGATGAAAGTTGCTCTGCAATACCTTCCCAGTTGTCATTTACAATGTTCAGCTGAAGTGTTTTTGAACGTCAAAAACATTTCCTGTGCCCTTCTTCCAGAAAGACGGTTATTAAGAAGTTGGCAGAATTTTCGTTGATTGCAGGCTATGTACACTGGTAATGGCCAACGGTGAAAGGAAAAGACAAAATGAGCACCTTTTAGAAATTGAAAAGTCGTGGCCATATAACCCATTTCATCATAAGATCGTCCTTGCCGTTTTATTTGAAGAGCTTTCCAAGCGAACCGCCTAAACACTAAATATTTACTTTTTGCATATTACAGAAAGTGAAGAGGAGAAGGTAAGTACATTAAAGACAAACATTTGTATATCCTCCCTCCAGGTTTCTGGTATTTAGCTGGGACGCCATAAATCCCCATCTTAACTGCAGAGTAGACATAAGGCAGCGCCGAAGGCCAAGGTCAGCAGTTCCGAAAAAAAATATGAAGCACGCTTTCCACGCCTAGCATACCGTGATCTGGAACCTTGCTCATGCATTATTAATGAAATGGAGGAAATCCGAAATCTTCAGAATATTCTCGTTTTCTCCCTCTCTTTCTCTCCCCGGATACTTTTCTAAAAACCTCAGCAAATTGTGTTGAATAGAAAAGAGCAGCGAGACAGATGCGACATTGCTGCTGATTACAAAAAGCTGGACAGATGAGTTTTACCGAAAAAAGAATTAATCCTGACAAATGATGAAAGCATATTTCATGCGTACATATGCCACGCCACTGTTTTAAGCATTAGCTTTCCGCTTATTAGCATAAAACTGTATCCAAAAAAAGTGGGCCCACTATGCTAGGCATTGTTGTCGGCTGATGCTGATATTGATAATACATTATTGTGTCGACGGCACATATGTTTCCTGCTTTAGAGTGTGTGGCTCGATTTTTTTAGCGCTGTCAGCATGAATTCTGTAGGCAGCTCCGGTGCGAGTTGCGTAATTCTATTATGTCCAAATATTTATACGGAGACAATATGTTATTTTGCACACTGGTTGTGGGATGTTGTGGGTATTTACATATGTGCGGGGCGAGGGTAAACAGAATAGTACCATTTGGGCTAGGACCTATTACATAAAACATACTTTCAGCGCCACATAATACGGTACACACAATACTAGTTGAATAAAATTGAAGGTTTTCGGTTCCAGTTTTAGCGGATGTGCGTTTGAATGTACTTAAGCGTGTACTCGTTGTGGAAAGGACCCTTTGGGAATTGAAGATTTATGAAGAAATAGAGAAATCCAGAAAGCACTTGCAAAGTAAAATGATACGCAGTTTGTGTTTGTGGGCTGAGAGCAGTCCAGAGCTAGACACGGTGACGCAACTTCGTTCCACTAAACAATTATTTCTTTGTTCTGGCTCTAGTACCTGAATGAAATTGCGTAGTCGTAGCCCTTTCTTCTACTCACGTTGTTGGTCGATGGTGAAAGGGGAAGAACTGTTTCACCAGTTGAAGGACGTATGCGGCGTATCATACATGATAGGATTAGAAAAGCTATGCATTTCAAATTTGGGCTGATGATGGGATTTGATGGAATAAATTCAACTGAGCAGATGGAAAAGGCTATTTTGGCGAAGTAAAAATAAAAGATATTATTCCGTTTATACATACAAACTGAAATGGCTCGGATAGTTTAATTTTCATACAGGAGAATAAATGTTTATGGGAAGGATAAGCAAATTCCAGATAAAGTTTAGTTTGGTTTCCTTTCATAAATGGAAATAGTAAAGAGGGTCTAAAAGCTAACTTAAAGAATGGATGTACAAGTAAACACGACAATTTTGCAAGTGAAGGTAAAAATTCGACGTTCATATACCTAATTATTTGTTACTATTGCTGCAGTAATTTAAAGGCTTTGACGTCGCAAAAATTTTCATTCATTTTGTGCTAATCAAGTTAAGAAATAGATGATTGCATCCATTGATTTTGTCTGAACTTAATCGGAAAAAAGTCTGTGCACAATCAACTAACTGCTAAATTGCCGTAGCCGTAGAATGCTTATTATAATATATGCCATACTCGGTAGCTTTTGTAATATTGACAAGAATCCTTTCGTCAGAACTGTGCACTTCAACTCTGTTAATTCATGAAAAGTCTCTGAGCCCAAAAAAGAACAATTTTAAGGGGGAAACCCTCAAAAAAGTGAACCCCACACATGCTAAGTAAGCACACAGTTCGTGCGTGGCAATTGTAAACGTACTTGCTTCACATTGTGAAGAGAGAGGACGATGACTTCATAATCCCTCTTGTGAGGATGAGAACAGACATAGACTTACATGTTTCGTAAAACTGCAATCCGGGATTTTCGGACGATCCTTGAATGCATTTCAATCTTGTACTGTAATGCACTGGAGATGACTTTGTAGTGGCACTTTTTTTGAAGTTGGGTTGAATGCTCATGAGTTTTTACAATTATACGTAAGCAGTGCGTGCAGAATGGGGCATTACATACGACCAACTTTTATTTTCCTTTGTAATAATCATCTCATCACGAGCAGCCTTTCCAATCGGGAGGGCTTTGACTTTGTTAGTCACTCGTCTGTCATTTGAGCTGCTGTCGTTTTCTCATTCAGTCCAAATCCAATCGAACGGAAATACAATGAAAGTCAGCTCGCATCTAAAAGCACGCATTCCTCTTCCTCGGGAAGGTCTATTAACTTGCTATACCGTATACTTTCGCTGTGCCTATTTCATGAAAATTGCAGACCATTTTTTTCCTTCGTTTTTCAGATTGTAATCATTCATTCATTCATTCGCTCTTTTCCTCCATTCATTATATTATCCGTTCAAATTGATGGATTGGGCGATTCTTTCTGACTGAAATGAAATGAACTTTTTTATATATTTTTTTGTTGTCAATGAGCAAACCAACAATGTTCTTACGACAAAGCTGAAAATTCGATCTGGACCCTTGCCTAGTTTTACCGTTCTATCGCGAATGCCAAAATATGTGTGATTCAGCTCTCCTTCCAAAATATCCCTTTTTCTTGATAACGGAGATGGGGGAAAAAGGAAAATGTAACGAATGCTAAACGTGACGTCATGTGCTGTGCTACTGTTACAGATATATCACAAAAATGTCAATCTTACTTGTAGTAGATAAATTCCTCGTGACATGTGGTAATTTTTAAAACCTCATTCGGCAGATGCAGCCTTCTTTTTTTTACTCCTTCGTGTGACTTTTTATCTCGCGCTCGAAAAACAATTTTTGGAGCGGCAGTTTCTGTAGGCAAAATGAAATTGGATTATTAACGTAAACGCTCACTTCTCTCCCCTTCTCTTATGAACCCTCCACCTTTTAGGGAATCGCGGAATGTTGGGGTCACTCAAGTGAAAAAGTAATCTATGTAAATGACGTTTTAATTGCTGATTGATCAGTAAACTCAAAAAGTGATACATTTTTCATGCGTAGGTGGACCCAAATTTATTTATCGCTGAGATATCTTTTCCCGGAAACTATTTCGATTATAGGTATCTGCCAGGCTAGTCAAGCATATAATTTTCATTTCAGCCCCAGTCATTTCCACTAAGCTTAGTTATTATCAATCCGAATCGCTCACACGAGAGCAAAAACGCAAAAGCAAAAGTGGAAAGAAACAGCAGCCTTTGATTTTTTTACACTCTTTCCTCACTCAAAAAACTGCCGCGGGACTAGTTTGTCATAAATTGTAGTGACAAAAGTCAGCCACAAAATTAACTTTTTGGCTTTTCCTTCACATATTATTTTTGTTATGATGCAAATGACGTGCCACTCAACTAAGGGCAAAGTTTATATCCGAATTTACAAACAAAAATTATTGTAACAAAAAGTTTACATTTTACTGATATTTAAGAGCACCTCCTAATGCACTGTGAGTGGGCACAAAGGGGAAAAAACTGTACTTCTTTTAAGGTTTAGTGCAGAGCAGCTAAAGGGCCAGTCAATAATAAAATCGCTTTTGAAAAACTACATTTTCATTTTAGCCGAAGTAGCAGCGATATCGTTTTTATGAGGCTTCAACTGCACTCCCTGCAAATGATTTTGTATGCGTGAGTACATAATCCAGCCGGGGTTTTTCAGCAATCCCCCAGTTGAATGACTCAACAAGGACGTGTAAAGAAAATGGAGAATGATGCAATTTAAGTAGTTTGAACATTGAGTGTGGTTTACCCCTACGCTTGTGCCTGATTTCCCGAAGCCCTCAAAATATTAACTGCGGTTTTATTTCGTTCCTGTCGTTGGGTGGGTGGGTGGATATGACTCCTTCCTTCCTTTTTTTATGTGCAGATATAAAAAAAATTAAAAGAGGATTTCGTCAAAGTGGAAAGTGACGGGATATGGATGTATTACTAATGCTCCCGGTATGCGGAGCAGCAAGTAAAATTATTCGAAAGGGGTGCATGTGAATGAAGTGGGGATAGCCGAATTTCGGAACGGTTGCATCATCATAAGTAATTTAGGCAAATCCAACTGGGAGTTTTGGAAGACGGGGAGAACCTGCAGAGTTTACACTGCTTTTATATGCCAACACTTTGTACTTCTCGCTTAGGCTAAACTCCATCGAAAATCCTCCGTGATTGCCCATTGTTTCCATACATATTGTGCAATAGCAATCGTCAAGTATGTATGCTGTCCTCGGAGAGTATTATCATTTTTTGAATTAACTGAAACCCCTTTGCACTCTATTTAAAGTCAAGAAGTTTTTTTTAAAAAAATACTGCTTCCATCCATCTTGCAATTTCCTTGCAATTTACAATCGAATCTGTTCTTTTCCCTTACACTTGCTTGCGCTTCTTTACCTGTTTACTAAAAAATATCGATGCAAATCAGTAAACCAAACTGGAAAATGCTCAAACGAACTAACGAAGGCTACGGCTAAAAAGCATTCTACATTCTATACAAAAAAATCACTCTTTTTCTTCAGCTCAGCTCATCCATTTCCAACTCACTTCATTTGCATGCATTTCCACCTCGGCGGTTTTATTACAGTTAAACTAATCGGAAAATGAAGAAATTTGAACTGAGGGAGCATGCAAACCATAAATGTAATCGTGAAGATTTAACATGAGAAAAAGGTCCCTGAAGACTGAGAGTGAGGGTTTAAGTTGATGAGTTGAGCATACTCACTACTTTTTACCAGTAACCACTAACAAGTTAGAAAAATATGCAAGTTTGTTCCCCGTACATTTTTTGAAGGATAACCTTTGCCTTCCTCATTCATTACCACATTATATTCCATAGCCTGAAATATCGAATACGCTCCTCCAAGTGCCTACTGCCTAGTACAGTGTAATTCTTCCTGTTAGTACTTTCCAGAGGGAGTTTAGAGGGACGGCGATGATTATGCATTTGCATTAAGGAACCCAACCCTAAGCTCATTTTTAGTGGCTGGCCGCCACGCTTAATTCAAGTTTTTGCTGGAGTACGTGTGTGCGTGAGGTTGAGCCATCCAGTTTAGAGGGACTGCGATGATTATGCATTTGCATTAAGGAACCCAACCCTAAGCTCATTTTTAGTGGCTGGCCGCCACGCTTAATTCAAGTTTTTGCTGGAGTACGTGTGTGCGTGAGGTTGAGCCATCCCAGAGCAGAAAAGTTCATTTGGTATTTCATAGCTGATCTTTATTACTTCTAAAAGGCTTACATTATTATGCGATTTTCTCCGTCTCTCCTTTTTAAGCCACGACCAAAAAACCCACTGCACTACCATACAACTACTTAAAACCGTTATTATTCACCAGACAAACTTTTACCCCAAAAAAATATATTCATCATCATCTGTTGATAATACCCGCCCGCCTTTCATAAAATATCTTCTCCGCTCGTTCTTCCGAAGCACGATGCACATAATACATCATGCATAATACCAAACTAAATTTTACCTTCCCCTTATGCACCCCAGCCTAGCTTTTTATAGCACCAGCAGCAATACAAACCTTCCAAAATGACCCTTTAACAAATAGCTTTGACTTGGAGCGCATGATTCCCCTTTATGCACCCCAGCCTAGCTTTTTATAGCACCAGCAGCAATACAAACCTTCCAAAATGACCCTTTAACAAATAGCTTTGACTTGGAGCGCATGCATCCATTCAACGCCTCAAATCTAAGGCATTCCTCACTACACGCATCATCAGCACTATTCCCCCGGTGCATGATCAAATAATAAATACGCGAACGTGAGCAGTTGTAAGTCTCTCCGAACGAAAGTATTTTTACCACAAGCACCAAATCATAAAGCCCTATGACTTATATCTTTTCGGGAATGTTATTATTGCTATTAAGATGATTATTACAAAACAACCCTTTTTCAACAACAAGCCCGAGAAAAAAAAGACTGGTGATGAGGTTGGTGGTGGTGGTGAAGAGGTTTCAAGTGAAACTTGTAAGGGAATAAAAATGTACAAAAGTAATAACAATGCTCTTTTTTCCCTTTTTTCTCTACAATGACACAGAGGAAGAAAAAAAGAATATTGCTCCGATGATTCGTAATTACTGGGACGAGCCTCTACTTTTTATTATGTATGCTGACGGCGTCCCTTTTACTCATCTCAATTCCGCTCGTTTCTCTTCCTCTCTTGTGAGAGGGTATGATGAGCACATATTTTTTCGAGTTACCTATCCAATCCAATGCTCATTTTTTCCCTTTTTTATACCATTTTCTTCAAATGCTGTTGTAATAGCACGTCCCATCGAGCCCTCACATGTCATATAAGGAAAAACTTTACTATATAAAAAAAGTTTTTTTTTCTGTTGGAGAATTATAAAAAAATGGGTTATAAAGTATAGGGAAAAAAGTGAGAGGGTGTCAAAAAAGATACAAGTTTTTGTAGTGTGTGTGTCTATGACTGAATGGAAGATGTCGGTGCCACTCACAAGCACATATACATTAGTAGCCCATCCACTATTTACTAGGTACATTACATGGCGATGACTCACATGTCACTTTGTCGGATCGGATACCACATCAAAAACATTTTTTACCCATTTCATATTCTTTTCCTGGGATTATAGAGAATATGCCTACCACCCTAGCTTTTTTTCTAAGTCTTTACTAGTTGATGGCTTGGGAATTTCACTGGATTTTATATAGCATTGTAGAATTGTATGTTTTTTCACATATCAGGGAAAAAAATAAGTTTTCCTTCCGGTATTTCATAAACATATATGGAACTGTCTCCGAAGGACGGAAGAAATATTTTTTTGTGGGACAATCATGGGAATAAAGGGTAGTCTGTGGTATTTGAATTTTACATGTTGTTAGAGAGAAAGCGCAGTGGTATGATTTTTTTTTCTCGTTTTTAGGGAAATTGCTTGTTTAAGAAAAGATATATTTTTGGTGGCTAGTTCAATGCTGGTGGCAGGAGGGCAATGGCAGAAGGGTACTTATAGGTTTACAACGTGTTCTGATTATCCATTTTTTTTGTGTGTTGGAAGCTGAAAGTTGGTACTTGGCAAAGTGGCTAAGGCTTTTTTTGAGTATTAAAGCGCTCGTTGAGCGTGACAGTTTCGAATTCAAATGTTGTAGGATGCACTACACACAACGAACAATATGACATTTTTTTGCCTCTCCGATAAACACTTGCACAACAGCGTACCGAATCAATAGGAGTGACGGATGCAGACAAACCCATACTCATTTCTGGTGGCGGTGTACATTAAGGCAAAAAAAAGAAAAAAAAAGAACAGAGCTATATTCGTTCCCTTTTCTCTTCTGTTCTGTCACAAAGCTTATTTCCACCATACCACGATC
Source organism: Acrocyrtus sp. NNG-2020 (assembly GCA_027744115.1). NCBI lineage: Eukaryota > Metazoa > Arthropoda > Collembola > Entomobryomorpha > Entomobryidae > Acrocyrtus > Acrocyrtus sp. NNG-2020. Next base: position 11,000 of record JAHZND010001250.1, read on the forward strand.
ACCACTCTACAACCAAGCTACACCACAGTTAGATGTTGATTTCATTTCAAGACATAAAACTCGAGCTCATCACTATCCACAGCAGGAGAACAAGTGTATCTTCATGATGATGATAATGCTGATCTGTTCGCTTGGGGGAAGAGGATGTGATCCGGTTCCAATCATTTCAAATTATTATTGTAATATGCAAGCAGACGAGCGACAGATTTTGGATGAGTCTCCTCGTCAGCTCCCGAGCTGACTTTTCTAGCGGGATGCATACTTGCACGCATTTTAGAACCTTTTTTTGGTAAGCTGTAAATATGAAATAGCAGACAACATTTTGTGTAGATAAATTTTTTTGTGAAATAGAGGGCCGAGAGGGGCTCACAAAGTTCGCTCGCTGCTTCCATATATTTAATAGCATCTATCCAGCGGAACCGTCGATTACTATATCTCATCTAATCAAATGTGTAACGGGGGAACAGAGACAAAAACGCGAAGAGTTGAACTGTGAGTATCAATTCCGTACGTATCATCATATCACACGCATCACATGATATGATATTCTATCGTCGGGGTAGCCTATGTAATAAGATGACTTTACCCTTAAACCTTGATGGAAGCGAGTCAGTTCATCACCATCGCCCGCTCTGCTATGAGCTCGTTTCCACATCAGCTCCGGAGTGTGGGCTGAGTGAGTGGAGTGTAACTGGGAGAAGGTAACGCATTTAATAGGTTCATATCTACAAATGATCCCTCGCATCATTCACCAGGTCTTACCAGAAACTGTCTCTTTTTTCCGAACAGTCCGCAGGGAAAACATTTTCTGTTATTCAGTACATTTGGCGCATTAGGAAAATGATGACATGAAGACAGGCACGGGCTAGAGAGAGAGATTCAGCTTTTACTCTTTTTTCCGAACAGTCCGCAGGGAAAACATTTTCTGTTATTCAGTACATTTGGCGCATTAGGAAAATGATGACATGAAGACAGGCACGGGCTAGAGAGAGGAATAGTCGAAAAAGGAGCTCTTTCAGCTTTTAAATGTACGCAAACGTTCCAGGCATACCACTTTTTCCTTTGGAATAGGACACAAGGACACGCAGTGTGCATGGGAAATTTAAGAATTATTTCATTAGTAGGCTTCGCTAGGTTTGTTGGCCTTCGTCCTCACGAATTGAAAAAAAAATAGTTGAACCTTCCACACTTCAGTTAGCACCGCAACATATTTTGGTAGAAGTATGCCGAGCCAAGGTCCCTTTCCTGAGTTCAGTGTTGCGGCCTTCAGTTTTTTATCTAATTACTGAAATTATGTTACAGAGTGTACCCCAAATGCAAATAAAATTTTGTTTTTTATATATATTTTACCGTAGTAGAGGACTTGTGAAAAATGTAAACTCGACAGACTTTGCGGCTAAAAAAATGTTCCGCTGTAAGTTCCTCTTTATTAAATGAGTTTTCCACTTCCACACAGCTCCTTCTGGACTCTGGAAGGGAAGGACAATTAAATTGACACTCATGTTTTGAGTGGGTAAATCAAGTCACTTTTGTTACGATGTTATTTGATACCGAGTGGAATAGTCTCATCGCCATCGCCTCAACCAAGCCGTATATAATTGAATTCATGAGAGAATCAACAAAATCGTTTTTTCTTTAGCAATTCATTCAACCTTGAATATTGTCCCCTTTCCCTTCACTAGCTTTCCTTCTAATTCCATCCTCAAATGGGATTACGCAAGGAAAGATGCTCCAAACTTACTGTGTAGTTTGGGAATAGTCAACATACCAAATATTAACTGTTGCTGGTGAAGCTTTTTCGCTATGCTATATACAAGTTACAAGTTTTAGAAATTTTTCGTACTATTTGTGGAAAAAAGAGAAAAGCGGGAAGAGTTGTATACTCTGGTTGGTAATAGTTCTCTGGTTTTCATTGAGCGCGATTTAGCATTGTGGGGAAAACTACGTAGAACTTTTCTCTCTTCAACTACAATAACCATGAACGTGATCATGATGAGATGCTTCATAAAATAGCCTTCCAACCGTACGAAATGGACACAATCAAAGTCCAATAAAAATGGAGGGAATGGTTGCACTATAAAAAATTAAAATGGGGAAGTAGCAGACTAATACCGTTCCCAAGTTGATTGCAATGTGGGAAAGCTACACACTCGTAAAATTATCCTAATACAGGAGCAGGAGTAGAAGCACTGCCTGGAATTGTTGAGGATAATAGAGATTGACGATTTTTCATTAGTAAAGGGGAGAACCAGGGACAGGGTGAAGACACTGTCTAGCACCATTTCCTTAAAGACGGACAACCTTGTAAGAGTGAAGTGGATAGACTGAGAAGGACTTTCTGGAGGGGAATTGAAAGAATGAATAAAACAATTTGAGGAAATGGCCTTTCCAGCCATTTACCAAGTATGATTTCTTTTTGTAGCAGGCTACATTGTAGTCTGTCTGACATGCTATGTATTAGATTACTGCAAAGCTGAGTCGGACCACTCTGGCTCAGAGTGAAATGTAAGGGGAGAACACAATTAGAAAAAAGTTATCAAAATTTTTCCTTTGTACCCATTTTTTTATTATCTTCCAGGTTTATTTTATTAACGTGAAGTCTCTCATCGGAGCACCATTGTATCAGAATATTCTTTGTCCTAAGTATGACAATGTTAGAAAAGGAGAATAAAAACAAGTGTCATTCATAAGCTTTTGTGTGTGGGGCATTGCTCTTCACGTCCCATTTGCTTTTGCAGGAGAGAGGCAGGCAAGACACACGAGAAAAAAAATAATTGGCGAGGGACCGAGTACATATATTGATTGTGCAAGGTTGCCTAATTGTGTCAATTAAATTAATTGTTTAATATGATACTGCTTTCTTCTGAGCATGTTTATGGGTACTCTTGCAGGCACTAAAGATAAAATAAGGATGCGATAATGAAGAGAACATAATTATATTTGAATGGGAGTATATATTTCGCAGAAACTTCTTTTTGGCAGATTCTTCTTTTATTTGTTTAAAAAAAGATGGCTGTCGGTATAGTCTGATAGAGATGGAAAATGAAATTAGGTAAACTGCAAAAAAGTAAAAGTTGGGGAAATCAAATAGCACATCTTCACTCTCTCTTTCAAAGTTCATGCATCTTTGAGGCAATTTAAAACAGACAGACTACCTTTGCTGTGCTGTTTACTTACCCAAGAAAATGGTTCTGGGAAAGGAAGTACTGTGCAGTATGCCTACCAAAAGAGTGAAAGTAAACAGAAAGCGTAAATAAAAAAAAGTACCCCGGAGCTGACCAGAGAATGAGTGTAGCAAAAGTTTATTTTGAGGAAGAGACGAAGCGGAACGGAAAGTTTTCTTTGGAGTCGAAAGTGGAATAAAAACGAACTTATCATGGAGTGAAATAGAGGGCAAAAACTATGATTTTGTAAGCCCAACTCCGAAAACAAACCTGTCTGTCTCTGTCCACAGAAAAAAAAGTTTTTTGCGTTTTATAATGATGACACTACAACAACAAAGTACAATAAGATGCACGGATTGAGTTTTTGGTGTGTGGAAAAGTTGGAGCAGCGCACAAATTCAGAATGGGAAGAAATAAGGGACTGGTATTTACACGAAAATTTACACAAGTTGCACATCATCATGGTACTCATATATTTCACCGCAGCTGCCTCCGTACTTCTCCAGCATTAAAAGTCAGAGACAGCAGCGGAAGAGTCACGGAGATTAGTTGAAGAACTGAGCTTATATATGATTATTGGCATCAGCGGGGTATTTCTGAAACTTATAAATGAGCGCGCAATTTCCCCTTTATTAGGAAGACGACCGTGGAGCGGGTGCGGAGACTAAATTTATTCTTCCCAGCCTACAGATCGATGACATAAGAGTGCAATGACAATTTTCCCACATGACTCGCTCTTCCTCCCTTCCCAAACAAAACTGAATATACAGATGATGTACCTAAAAAGCCATGCAAAATTTTCCAGTTGCTCAGTGCCCAGAATACAAAGAAAGCACAACCATGCAAGGAGTATTTATTTTCCTCTAATTGTCACAGCAAAGTTGAAGGGCACTCTCCTATGTCCTATCACAAGAAGGCTTTTTCCATTTTGTGATACTTTCTAAAATTGTTTCCCTTTAAATTAAAGCTCGTATTTCAAACTGCGGACAGAGTCATCAATTTCTGGACTTTAAATTAACTGTTTTCGCGTCTTGTACAGGGAAAGGGATACATGTTCAGTATCCTTCAGGATACTTTTCAGAGTTGGAGCATCACTTCTCCACCATGACTCATTTACGACCACACCATAAACAAAAACGGAACCGAGAGGGAAGTATGGAGGGAAATTGTATGATGTGGTCGTTCATTACGGCTCGTGGAGGCAGCCATTGTGTGCATCCACTATACTAGACTAACTATTATTAGTGCCACTACTTACAGCTTTATTTCAGCTTAAACCATCACATCAATATCTAATAGAGAGGGAATGGCTGAGGGAAACTTTTGATTTCTAAGCTTCTCTTGTCTGTTTTGTTGCTTTCCCTCCACTCCCTTCTCCCTTTTCAGTGTCTTTCCACCTAGACTACTCACTACTATTCCCAGAGTTGTCTGTTGGAGGAGCTGATGACTCTGTCCATGTAGAGCTAGAAAATTTCACCAAGAAAGCCAATGAAAAAGCCACGCAATTCATTTAATTAGTGCCATCTCAAATTACTCCATGTGATGCTATTAGTTTTTTTTGGAGTGTTCAAAAATAATCTTGTTTTGTATACGAGCGGACAGGAGGATGGATATGAAGGACAACAACGGTTCCACTATATTTTCACTTTTTTCTTCCCATTCCCCGACCAGAGGCAAGAAGGCCCCACTTGGAGATACACAAAATTTTACGCTTTTTCCCTTCTTCTCTCCAGGAGAAGTCGTCAGTGAATGTGGTGTGGGTAATTGCGTTCATTCACTGAAAACGCAGTTGATCCAAAAAGAGAGGAAGTGCTCACGAGAAATGGCGCGTGTGTTGAAGGTATTATACAGGAACTGAGTTGAGATCAGAGCCATTCTTCTCCTTTTTCCCCTAGAAAATTACGAATGAATAATATCAATAAAGAGCCGTGCTCCGCTAACTAAACGCAACAATAAAAAGTACAAATTGTAACGAATTCCTTCTCAAAAAGTCTGTATTTTATTGTGTGCAGTAGATAGATATACCCTGTGCTAAGTCACTTACTGTCTTTCAGGGAGCTTCTTGTGCGATAGTAGTAGTGTAATGCCAGCTTCTTTTTCATTTCATACGCTGATGCAATCCACATCAATTCATAACGCACCCCCTCCAAACTGCACCATACGGGGTTTAATGCGGAGCCTTGCCTACCAATTCCATATTCAAATTCACGATTTTCTATCCGCAACAAAAAAGCCAATTGCTAGGAAAAGCTACCGAATGATAAAATGCATAATGGGGGGAGTAATAATAAAATAGGAAGAGAATATATCACAAGTTTTCTTTTTTCCCTGCAATTTTAGTTTTTCTTCTTTTTTTCCTGCAAGAGAGTGTGTGTGTGCTGCACAAGGATAGACTGAAATAATTTTTTTTCTTAGGGAAAAGGGGCAACCCACACAGGAGTAAAAAAAAACTGGGTACTTGGCTTGCTGTAGCGCCTCTTGGATTCCTCTAAGTATGAAGAATACACGAGTTGATCAGTGTGGGCATTAGTAAAGTTTGAAGTTTTTTTTTGGGATAGGAGACTCCTAGAAAAGGCGGGGAGGCTTATTCCTCTCTTCCCAATTTCAAATCAATACCGCATAACGAGATCCATTGTTATCCATTTTACATCTTCGATAACAGCCTTCTATTGGGTGGGATTATTGCTCCTATCCGGCACACTATACATTTCACAATTCCGTTTAACTTTCCCTTTAAAAGACAACATTAAGGTATATGTATTCATCGACGAGAGCACAAGTTACGGCGACAGGCTATCGGAGAAGAAGCCAAGAAAACGGGACACAGAAAAAAAACATTACTTGCTCCTTTAGGTTGTAGGTTCCGAAGTGGCATTCTGCATGGCAAGGCCAAAGCCAAGTCAGCAATTGCCTTTTATAGCAACTCCTCTTTCTCGTCTTTTTATCGTATCAAACGGTGAAAATCTATAAAAAGTGAAATAGCTAATGTGACCATGTACATTTTATTGTGGGGCTTGTCGCTTCCCAAGAAAAGTCGTCGAGGAAGAGAATACATTCCCTATTAAAAAGTTTTGGTTTACTTACCAATGCCAAAAAAATAAGGTAAAGGAAAGCATCACACTTTATTTTTTTTGTGTGGGACGTCAAGGACTCTTTTTTTGTTTCAGAAACCGCATTATAGCTTTCTTCGCCAGAGAGTTTTTGTAAAGTATGCACATTTAAACTAGTTGTGTGTGGGAGTAAAAAAAAACTTTGAAAACGAGCGGGAATGACAAGAATCGATGCAAGGGATTACACTACTGCTGCTCACTTTAAAAACAGCTTAGATTTCCTCCAAGAATATTCATTGAATTGGGAAGAAGATGCGGCTATTGAATGAATGAAAATGGGAATGGGTTCTAGTAAATAAAAGACAAAAGGGCGAAGGTAAGACATGACATGGTTCTTAAAGGAAACGAGTGTTGTTGAAGATGTGTGCTTTTGTGGCTTTTGTTGTCTGTGAGACGGGGGAGTGGGAGTTGTCACACTAAAAAAGCTTACTAATGACGATGAATTCGGAGTGAAATGTGTGCGTACATGGGGAGTGGGGAGTGTTGGAGTAGCCGTGCTTATACCGTCACCGTATTATCTGCATCTGTGATGCACCATTCACCATTATTGTTCTAAAATTTTATGCTTACCGGGAAAACCGAAAATTTACATTTTGGTGTGTGCATGTAAATGACAAGGACGCTATGGCCCATGAAATAGATTTCAGTATTTCAGCCTTTTTCCCCCACAAATTTTTTACTTTTTTTGGGTAGGGAAAACTTGTTCCGAAATGGGCGGCGATGATGACTACTAAACTGCCACAAAGAAACAGCAATCACCATTGGCCTTCAATTGCAGTAGTTTTTGGTCCGTATCGCATTGCATATCGATTAGCGAGTGAAGTGCACAAGTGTCTGATTAGAATGGAATATCGGAAAAGTTTTGCGAACAACTTTTTTTCCGGATAGCACAATTTTATGCAGTGTTGTCCTACACACTGTCAAGGTAGTCTTATTTTCGTCATAAAATATTTACCAAGGTTTTACTCTTATCCCGCTGATAGTAGAAGTCTACTTCATTTCCACTCAACAAACTTTTCCGCTTTCAGTTGCACTGAATTTGTTATTAGAAACAAAGTAAATTGAAAAAAAAAGTTCACGGCAAACACATATCAAAGTAGAGTTATCCGTTTTACTCTGTCATTCCTGCTGTTTATAGCTTCACTCAAACATTTAAAGAAATGGATTTTTCGTAAAGGGAGCAACAGAAGGCGACACAGAGATCCAATTTGAATACAAATTGAAATGAATGCATGTCTGTATATTTAATGCAAGTATAAAATTTCCTTCTTATGTGATGCCCATTTGCCCATATAGTCTTCTCCTTTCGAGATGTGCAGGCTACTAGTAAAGCTTAGAGCATTGAGTAGTGCATCCACTCAAAGTCTTGAATGACAGGAACGAGTAATAGAACATTTTTTTAAGAAGATGCAAAGCCTTGTCTCCAAATAATAATCTCCGCTTTTTATCTCCGTTTTACAATGTTATTTTTTGTTTTATTTCATCTACTCCAACCCTTGTCACAGTAGTACACTGATCTTATTCATTAAAAGGGCAAAAAACTCAACAGAAATGCATGCATTGCTAATACATACTTTTTAAAAAAAAGTCAGCAAGATCCCAACTCTCAAGGAAGGGGTATGGAAGAAGGGGGAAGCAAGATGAATCTCTCTGTCCACGCACACAATGGCGTAAGCAGAAGTCAAAGCTGTGCGGCTGTCTTTCCACTCTTATATAGGCTATAAAACTTGTAAGCCATTTCATTTCGGGAATGGATTTTTATAAGGATTTGATAACTGCTCTCTTCCCTACTTTCTATTACGCTCCCTATTTTTTTGCGTCCCCTCAATTTCTCTTCAGCTCACATCTCTCAAAATGAATGAACGCCTTGTCGTATGTCAGAGAGTCAGAGAATGAGTGTGGTTCATTATGACTGTGATACAATCTTTTTTTTTCTGGGCTAAGGGATTTCCTTCCCATTAATTGCCTAAGAGTTACTTCTGTTTCAGTTAAGCCCACTTTTCGAAGCACACGACGAGTCATTATTAGAAGATGGAAAAAACTGTTACTTTTGAGAAATTGAGGGGAAAGCTGAGCGGCATTCTTTTTTTTCCTAACGGAAAAATACGGATAACTTCTCTTCTTATCGGGGGCACACGCATAAAGATCTAATCAGAAAGAGATGCATAGAGAAAATGAAATGTCGCATCATGCAAAGTAATAATGAGGAAAATGGACGCTAAAAGTTTATTTTAAAATTAACTCACTTCTCGAGTCTTCCTAGACGGCTGAGGCACGGCAGAAATTCGATGTAGTGAATTGACAGGAAACATAACGGGACTCTTCAAACTCTCAGCCAATTCAGCATTTTTTAAGTATTTCACATACTCTGGTTGACGGTGTCACTCATTCCCAAGATGATGTTCTTTCACAGCCATTGAAATACTTTTCAAGTTGTTTTGCGTACCGCTATACACAAACCATAAAAAGGATGAAAAAGGGGAAAGTTGACTTTTCAGATTATTTTCGACAGGGAAGTGGCATAGCACATCGTGGCAATGGCAATGAGAACTTGGAATATAAAGGGGGAAGTGCCACTGTCTGGAGGAGAGTAGACTAAAAAAAAGTCCCTGAAAAATATACTTTTTTTTCTTTCTTCAATAAGTTTGACACGCCGACTAAAAGGAAAGTGCATTTCAGTAGCTCCTCACACCCCTTTGCATGATGTAGATGGCAATAAATCTCCAGGAAAAAAAAGAAGAAGAAAATCCGGACGAAACTTTTATCACGCATGCATCTCATATCTCATCTAAGAGTATAATGGCAAAAAAAGCGAAAAAAATGTTATATAGCGCCCGGCTAACTTTCAATTCAAAATCCCCGCCATGTGAATTATGCATGCTCCGTATATTCACTCTTCATTGTGTAGGAATGCAATTGAATGTGAATGTGTGGAGCGCATAGAGCACGCATCGAATGAATGAATATTGCTATTGGTGTGGGTAAGTTATGTCGATAAGCGTCAAGTCAGACTCAGACAATGTGAATTTCCTTTTCTCTCTTCTTTTCTCCCAAAAAAACTTATAATTTTCGAGCATGTGAATGAAAAAAGGGAAGAAAAAAAATGTCTAAGGACGGAGTTTTGGTACACACACAATGCAATTTTACTGCGTACTGGAATATACAAGAGTGAATGCATGCCCATGCAAAACCCTTTAATTCAGAAAATCTTTTAAATCAAACTCAAACGCACGCACTAGCACCCCTATCGACTCTTTTTTTGGAAGGAGAAGAGCCCCAAGAGCCAAAAAGAGCCAAGCTATGGAGATTTGGTTTCTGCATGATTTATAAATGTGTATCTTGGAGTCGGGAAGCTGCTCAAATGTAATATGGATTGTTTGTGTTTTATTGTTTCCTCTTTTAATTCTTCCAAACACTTCCATTCCACGATCTATTTCCTTTGAGCGGGAGACCCCCTGAACACTGTCATTATCTGAATGCGTAAAACGTAAAAACAGAAAGTCGATTTCAAACAGCCGCGTTTTCTCTCTATTTTCCCTTTGAACTTGAATGCCCTTTGTAGTCGCTCACATGAACTTGACGGAGTTGACATTTAAAGAAAAAATAGTGTTTGAGAAGTTGCACTCTTTCCACTAATATGCTCCTTCCCTTCCAATATTATTATTTTTTTTACTTTGTGTTTTCGACCCTATTCCGTCGCTCTCCCTCTCCCTTGCGCACGGCTCATCATGATGATATTATGGTGATGGTGATAGAAATGAAGACGCGCACTCACTACAAAATTCAAAAAGCGCTTTTTTGCTGACGTGAAGTGTATGCGGAAACATTAATATTATCGTCATTAAAATCATATCAAATTCCATCCGACACCGTGACATTTTTGCCGCTGGGGATGTTTTCCTATTACATCGAGCGCTCGCAGATAACTCTGGAGTGAGATTTGATCACCATTACATTAAACAACTTTTTCCTTCTAATCTCAGCAGGAGATGGGCAGGGGAATAGGAAATTCTCATAATGTGCCTACCTAACCTACAAAAAAAGGTTCTGTGCTACTTGGGGGAAATATGCCTCTATTAATTAACTAGCAATTAAATAGTTAATCTAAATGCAACTTAATTTCGACTTGACTTTGGTATTTCAGATTTTAATTTAGATCCTGTATTTAAACCTGATTTGTATGTGTTTCCCGTGAGAAAGGGCAGTATATAGAAAGCTCAAGCTTTGTGGCAAAAAAGTGGTCTAAACCCCAAGAAAACGGATTGGAAGGAGGAAAAGCCAAATTTAAAGAGAGTTTACTGGAGGTCGTTGAACCAAATACCAGACAACAACTCATGTGCCGCTCACATTCCCATAAACACAGTGTACTTTTTTTTCCGAAGTGATAATTTGGGAGTGAGTATATAACTGTCAGGACGGGAATAACCTTTCATTGAAAAAGGATATTATATGGTTATCTCACTGTTATAAATAAAGTCCAGTTCCGCCGTTGGTGCGTGATCTGATAAAAATGGTTTGAACGGGAACGCACCTCCAGAAAATGTAGCCCCACTTTTTCTGTCTCTCTCTCTCTCCGTTTGTCATTAACTTAACCTACTAAAGCTGGAAAGCCATTCCAGACGGCATCGCCTTTCGGAAAAAGAAAGTAAATGTATTTGTTTTTTTTCACCGTCCCATCATCACCATTGCATTGTGGAGCTGGAAAAGTAGAAAACCGACATTCCTTCCATTTCTATAAACTGCCTCAGTCATTTTCAAAGTGGAGCTCTGGAGCTAGGCGAAAAAAGCGAAAATCTCCGCTCATTCTTCTCCATCCGCTGTGGTAGCGAAGGAAGCGCACCAAAAAACATTCCTACGCCAGGGCTGACACATAGCACCGAAAATTTCTGCGGAGGCAGCGAACACCAAAGAGCACTATCAGAGAAAGGCTATTTCATCTCTGTCATATGGAATGGCTGCGCCTATTGACTTGCCATCTTTCCGTCTGTAGTGCTCCCACTAAATAAAGAGTAAGCGGAAGGTGGGAGGACAACACCAAGAATATTATTATTATTACAATACTAAACATTGTATTGTCACAGTTAACGCAATAAATCTTAATTTTCTTCTTTATGGTGACTGGAACCAATAAATACCATTGTTTCCATTCACTCCCTTACAAAGGATGCGAGTCATTTGTGTGGTTATCTTAATGTGAATTTTGTGCAGTGTAACGACTGCCTCGTGTGTGCTGTGTGCCCCTTGCTAGGCCGCCGTTGAAAAGGGAAATAACTTTGACTGCGGTTAAAAGGTTTGGGTTTGGTCTTTTTTTTGCAGACGGGCTTTACCTGAGCGGAGGAGCCACACTGTGTGGAGCCTGCTCCACTTTTTCCCAGTTCTAAATAGTAATGAACGGGGAGCTATAACAATGAATAAAATTTGGCGTATTAACATCATCCCTTTCTAATGTAGATTTCAGGTCTGCAATTTACCAACAAAGAAAAATGATTTCGCATATCTTAGTAAAAAAAAATGGGTTGCGTTGCGTTTGGAAATCCCAGCAGTCTTCTTTTTTTGCGGAGCACACACACACACGCAACTTTATATAGCCCAATAAAAAAAGGGCCGCACACATACAGAAAAAGCTTAACAAACGAAAAAATGTAAATAATGAAAAAGGATTGGAGCTGGAAACGGGAGAGAATATGGATTCATAAAAATATTAGGATTCCGTTCAGCAGGCAACAGATCGAAAATTTCTTTATGATGATGGAAAGGAAGAAGGAGCAGCCAGACAACCCACTTTCCCCTTTTTTCTTAGCGTTTCCCAAATCTGGGCACGAATGCTGTGGAAAAATTATCGATGAGAACGGTACCTCCATAGACAAACAGTTTTTGTGAAATAATTTTTTTATATATTTTTTTGTACATTTGACATCGCATAAGAGGAAAGAAAACGGGGTAAAAGAACGGCTTTTATATGTGTGCGAGAACACATTTTTTCATAAGAGAAAGTTTTTTTTTGTTTTCTTCCTGTCTGTTTAGTTTAGGAATCTTGCTCTGTGACTAGTGCTTACTTGAAATACAGCAATAACAGAGGACTCAGAGATGCGCTGATGCAGGAAGTATTGAAACGCTGAGAAGAATGAAATGTTTTGATTTGAGGGAGGATAGTTTATGTAAAGGTATGTATGGGGCTATCTGCTCGAAGTATGAGAATGAAGGGCTGTGTCTGCTCACACTTGGGATATGATTGAGTTTTAAAGGCATATATGGACGGAATATGATAAGGTCAGCGGAGAAAGCCGGACAATATGCGAACATGGCGATTTTTTGCTGATAACTTAGAAATAGACTACCTAGAGGATAGTGCGTCTAGTTTTTTGCTGTATTTTGCGTCGAGTTTTTTGGAAGCAAAGGAAAAACCACGTAATATCAAAGGGAAGCACTTTCTGCATGGGTTGGCGCTACGGAGTATTCGCCTTTTTTACTGAAAAAGGAGACAACGTTCCTATTTTCCATCCTAAATTACAAAATGTTATATTACAAGAAGAACTCGGGACCACCGCTGCGTCCAAGCTGTTTCTCGCACGTTCTTGTTAAGGTTACGACGAGTGGAGGAATGTACCGAGCAATTTTTTTAGTTATGGCGGGGCATAAGTGGTAAGGAGAAAACAAGACAGGTGCCTTCTTTCCGGCTGATTCTCCATTTTTTTGCTTTAGGCCTGTAATTTACTTCACTTTTCCCATGTGATTTGATCAGATAGATTTTTTCTAGAAGGAGTAACCAATCCACCGTTCCCTGACCTCATTTCTGACCTATTCAGAGAAAAAAA
>JAHZND010001251.1:0-36296 GCA_027744115.1 Acrocyrtus sp. NNG-2020
TCCAGGCTCGTGTGGAAGTTGTGGCAGAGACCAAATCCTCCACCAATTGGTGCCGTTGCTATTTCCTTCAAACCGGCAAAATTTCTCGCGACGGATTTAAATTCGACAGGTAAAAGCCATTTAGCTCTTAGCTTTGGAACGATATATGACAAGAGTTGATTTAATATTGGAAGCGTTAGAGTGCCTCCAACAATTGCTGCTGAGTGGAAACAGATGCGAAAAAAGAATTTGATTGTTTGAACGAGAGAATTATGAATTGTGACAGAATCAAAACTACCTACATATATGCATAATATATTTGTTAATGTATTTCATAGTGATCGGCTACTTAGATCCAAGTAAGAATCTCGGCTCGGGACTTTTCCCCAACGAGGCTGAGCCTGCCACGAGCTGTCTCGTGCTGACTGAAGTAGAGCCGGAGCGATATGAGCTGAGAGATGTTCAGCTGAAACGAAACAAAGGATTCATAGAGGAGGATATTGTTTTGGCATATGGGCGATTGAAATATGAGTTGCCATCATCAACTGCCAGCGGCAGCAGTTCCATCAATTCTCCAGTGGATAACGACTGGCCGTCTGGGGGAGAGGGGGAAGATCGCGAGTTTACTCTACCGCGAAGGACGGAGTCCAATGAAATTGGAGGTGTGGTGGTGGGAGAAATGGGAAGGAAGGGGAAGGTTGAGAGCATTCTCTCATATGAGACAAACACAATGGACATTTGGGGTCAGGGATACCTAATGGCAAAGGGACTACCAACAAGCATCAAACTGGAGGATGGATCCACCAAAACCATTGAGTGGGGCATACCAAGCACGCAAGCAGGTAATTTGACCCACTCACTTCTAAATAAAAACCAATCTTCACGCACGGCCCAGGCAACTCGAGCTCCATTCTAGCTTTTATTGTATCTCCCGTTCATCCACTCTCACCCTTTTTATATGTACTCTTTTTTTCGAGTAAAGCGAGCCAAAAACGCACACTTATTTTATTTCCGTACTGCATTATTTTTTTTTCTCGAACCTGTGCGGTGTTAGGTAGCTAGGCGTGGACGGAGGCATGCCGCCGTAAAGAATAATTTCTCTTCGAGTTTCACGAAAAAAAGAGAAAACATAAAATGAGCGGGTGTAGTATTACCTTGTAATGGATATCCATGTAAAATAACTGTTTTCCTCTCACTTTGTCCCTTTTTCTCTTAAAATGGGAAATCGTATTTGCTACGTGACGCGGTTTCTCCCATCACGCTTCTTTTTTATTCCAAGCTGTGAGCCAATGCATACTAGTGAACTAAGTCAGGGTTTGTTTGCGAGACATCCATTCCCATTTACAGAGCTCGCACTGTTTAATGCCGAGAGAAAGTGAGAAAACAGTCTGAAACTCTGAAGAGAGCAAAAAAGGAAGAGAAGAGGGACGGCGGCGGAAGAGAAGCGGTACGTATTTCGTACGTCATATCACAACAGTACAGAAAAACCTGCGTTTATATTGATTTTATGGCTTCTTCGTACGGATGATCTGTGCAGATGGTGTTCAATTTACTTTAAGCCGGGCATTCTTCATATACAATGCCATTTATAATATTATCACGTTACCCTTTTCCATTATACTGCGAATTCATCTATTATTATTTCGTAACATGTAAAAGGATCCATGATAAACTTTCTAGTTAAGTCGAACACGACCACTACTCTCCATTATTTCCTTTTCAGGTCGTGGCTGCCTTTTTTCTCGCTCTGTTTTTTCTGGCAGAGTGAGCTCAGTGAAAAGAAAGGAGAAAAAACTCAGTACGGTCCCGGTGACTTTCGCAGAGTACATAAAAAGGGATAATCCGCTCATGATCAGGCATTTATAGAGTGCGAGTATGGCAATAGAAGGAGTTAAAAAGATGTATTTTTGTCCGAATGCTTACATAACATACAGCCATGGCATGAAACGAAGTAACGAGAACAGTTCTAAACAGAAACGAATCCTTAAAATGTCAGTGCAAATGACGGTGGATGACACGTACTTTGATTCCCGTTCACATTTCCCTTTTAATGTATTATGCATTCCTATGCTTTTTCTTCTTCCAGGGAAAACAGAGACGATGACAGCGGTTGCCGAGCTAGCTCCGGGGACAGGAGTAAATGTCACTCTGCGCGGAACTCGAATCGATGGCGAGATGAGCTACTGGGCCACTCTAAAAACTTTCTTTAGGGATGGATCTTTCTCCACCCGTCTTCTGGAAGGACATCGCCGCGTCAAGGATATTCAAGCGATTCGACTAGAGCACAGCAAAATCTATTTCTTATATAATGACTCAATTGTGCCAGATCCCACCACTACCACCACTACGACTACTACACCAGTACCTATTGAGCCTCTGGACGCTGGGAGTGTGGAAGAAGAGGAAAGTGACGAGGAACCTCAGAGAGAGAACGCTTTGCCGGTAGAGAGCCGAAATGAGTTTCTCGCTGACCAGGGTCATAATCACGGGTATATGTCTTCGCAAAACGAAAACTCCAATTCACCTGCAGCCAGCGTTGCGCAAAGTGCTGCTGTCAGTGCTGACAATCCAGCTTCTCTGGTCACCCTTATGTCCGCTTCTCTGCTCGGAGTAGTTTTTATGTGCTGGCCGTGAGGAGCCACTTCATCTATGACAGTGCTTAATTAAGTATCATTAGTAATAATCAAGTCTGGTAATGACAACATTATCATGGAGCTCGCTATATAAATACACTAGTGGCGCTAGACACTATATATTGCTGTAGGATCCAGGGAGTACAGAAAAAAAATTGTATCTTTAAAAGCGTACTACTATCTATGTATGTATGTAAATGTATTATTTGTATGTAATGTGTACATATATTCCGCCTTTTACAGATACATACCTTATTAAGTACTGGGTAAGTCACTGCGTAATTATTATTAAATTCTAATTGTAGCTGTAATTTACCGAATCAAGCATATATACGTAAGCAAACCTTCAATTTCCCCTTCGTTACTGTAATCATCCATCTTCCCAAGTTGACCAGCTCTGCAATTTCTATTTTTATTCCAAAGATTAGACTTTTATGATAAAAACCTTTTTTTTTGTTTTTTATGGTTAGTGGAGCATACTTGTATAGAGCTAGATGTAATTACCGTGTTATCTAGCTCGTTTTTGTTTCGCGAGAGAGTTTAGTTAATTGTAAGCTACAAGGTATGCTATAATAGTCAGTAGATCAGAATTAATTGAAGAGCCTATCTACAAATGTATGAGATCGTATGAAATTTGAAGAGCATTATGAACACAACTGAACAATATAAAGATATAAACCTATTACATTGCTGCATGCTGAATTAAAAAGTAAGAAGATGTAAAATGACTATAATGTATTCTCAGTGATCAAATTTTTAAATAAAATTATGTAAAATGCGTGATTGATTGGAGAACGTGTGCAATTTCTTGGTTCATTTTTTCACTCTTTTATACTCCTAGCGGAGGAGAAAAGAAGGTAATAGACCGAAGGTGACAAAGACATCTCAACAAAAGTTTTACTTGGCTCAGGGAAGATAAACGAACTGCGAAAGTTTACAGTTTCGAAAATTGCTCCTTTCAAAGAGACGCTTGTCGTTCATCATCAATTCTAACCGTAACTTTCTGGGAGCCCTATAAAATGCAGATTGAATAAAAATGGGCCAGTTTGTTACAACTTTCTCATCTTTGAACGCGTGCTTCAATTCAATTTCTACTCATCTTTTCATCTAATTTCGCTTTTTGACCGTGCCTTCTACCTTCCTTTTCAGTTTCTAACGTACTCTCTCATTTTTAACACTTTCTACAGTATTGAAATGCTGAATGAATTTGTAAGAAGGAACCCAGCCGTTTTGGAAGCTCGACTTTTGACAAGTAATTGAAGTAGTGTCATTAATAGTAATTTTATCCTTCCAAAAGTTCCTTAAACTTACTTATGGAACACCAATACGTCTAAAAAAAGGGCGGTAAGGCTATGAAATGCACTTATTTTAGGAAATGGTGCGTAGGTGCATATGTATATACGTACCTACATAATATGTAGATTCTTAACGGGGCAATGTGCTATAATAGGCACTTCAAATCTTGCATTTGTGCCAGAAAAGGGTAATTATCTCGGTATTCATACGACACACTCGAGAGTTAATGGAATTATATGCATAATGCCCCACTTTACCTTTTTTTGCTTTCGCTGTAAGTTTCCTCTAGCAATATATGCAGTGGGCGAATGTGGCAGCTCTAGATGCTAAATTGACTTTGAGTTTTCACTCGTTAACTGAATCTTGCCATATTGCAACTTTTCCAGTGTGGCAGGGAGTCAAACACTTTGAGTAGTTTGAGTGTGGTGTGATCTCAGGATGCACTTACTTACTTGAAAGACGAGAAATGGGATTTTTTTCCAACAATCCACTTGGCAAATCTGTCAAATGCAACTGGTAGTCAATGTCCAATTAGTGTGTCACCTACCAAAAACTCTGGGTAACAGCACAAGCGCCTCCACTATCAATTTTTTTAGCAGAAGAAAGATGAAGATGATGATGAAGATATTCGTATGTTAGTAGCTTTCTTGTCATATTTTACTTGTACGCAAGTCTTCTTCCAAGCGCAAATAAGTTCTTCATTTCATTACTACTGTCATGTTCGTTGCTATTGTCGCCTTTCGCCTTTCAAACTTTTGTACGTGGCCGCAACAGTAGTCTCCGTCTCATACACAATAGTCACCAGATTTCATCCCCGTTTCCTCCTTGTTACGGATACATTTATCTTACTCATGGAAAGAACTCAAGGTGACATTTTGCCCAACCATACTGAAAATAAAAATGAAATGAGATACAACTTACAACACAACATGGAAAGCGAAACTCTAAAGGGATCCGTTTCTACAACTGAATTTATACTGTCATTGATTAATATGTTGCTCCCGGTTGCATTTTACACATCTTTTCCCTTCAAGTTCATGCATGCACTGCAAGCAGTAAAAGCAGTCTTGTTAAAAAGCCGCAGCAAAGAGAAACCCATTTCATCGGCGTCGACTATAGTAAGGCATCGGAGAATCTCATTAAAACTGTGACAGAGAGCTAACCAAGCCAAGCTTACAAAAAAAACTTTGCTATTGTTATCGCCTACCACATTAGTATTCAAATACTCTTCTAAATTGCTAAATTAAAGGCTGGATGTCAAACTAAGGTTACGTGTTGCAGGTGCTAAAACTTCAACTTCGCAACTACGTAACCGTAAGTTCATATTAATATTCGCTAAAGGACACGTGATGATTTGGATAGATGACAACTGATCCGACCCTGAGATGACGGATTGAAGCTAATCATCAACTTGTCCTTTATGGTTCACCAACTCCAATCCAACTGTGAACTGTGAAGGTGCATATGACAATCTCATTAGGGAATGTGTTTTTATAAGTCTTTAATTTAGGTGAAATGAAGCAGAGCAGTGTAGCTCTTCGGCGAATTTAGAAATATCGAGCTTCATCATCTGGGCTATTCAACGAGATAAATGAAAATTGCAGAGGAGTGGAATAAATGACAGTGAGGCTAGAATAATGAAAATGAAGCAGAGCGGTGTAGCTCTTCGGCGAATTTAGAAATATCGAGCTTCATCATCTGGGCTATTCAACGAGATAAATGAAAATTGCAGAGGAGTGGAATAAATGACAGTGAGGCTAGAATAATGTGGCAAGGCGTAAGCAGGCTGCCTCACTAAAGCAATACTTAATGGAAAAAAGTGGACTAGAACGGAAACGAGATCTCTACTAAAGGGAAAGATTCGTATGTCGCATTGACAGATTCTTCCCTTTTTCACACAACAATAAATGTACATTTTACTTCAAGCTTGAAAAGATTCACATTGCGAAACTAAAAAACGAACAGATAATGAACAAAGTCTGTCGTCCGTTTCCTTTCTCGTGACAAGCCATTAGACATTAGCTTCGGTTATGCTAGAACGAGTTCATTCCAAGTGCGAGGCGCAGATAGATATTCATCTAATTCAGGAAATCTTTAGGTATACATTAGATCACGTATTACAAAAATTGCTGCGCAAAAGGAAACTGGTAATGAAAACCATTACGGTTGGCAGAGGGCTTTATGTTTGAAAGTCGGAATGATAAAAAGCTAATAAATGGCTTTCTCTCCTGGTACGTATCAAATGCTAATGAAACGCTCGCGTAATATTTGAATCAGCCTTGAATGTGCTATTCAGACTTTGTGCTTTATTTGCACAGTACATTATTGCGTTTTTAATTCCAAATTATACAGCAGGGATTACGCTTGATATGTCATTTCATGTCATGGACAAACTCCGGATTCTCGTTAAGCATTTTTCAAAATACTGCTACAAGCCAACTTACTTTCGTTTCATTCTAGATTACAATTTCCAGCTAACTGCCTCTATTGGGCTGTGTGTTAATAAAATACCTATCTGGAGGGTTTCACTGGTATTTCTGGTTTTTTTCTTCTTAGAATTGGAACAGCAGATAACAGCTTGTTACTAGACTAATTTGATTTGCGGCAGGCTTATTTTTTTTATTTCAAGCAGGCAGCATATGAGCGTGAACTTTTCATATTGCCATTTTTTGCTGCTAACAACAAAGAGAGTTTTCGTTTTTCTGAATTTGTATATGCTCCTAGAGGGTTGCAAAAATCCGCCAATACAGAAAAAAAAGATTTCTAGCAGTTATTTGTATTATACTGCAGGTATTGTTCGATTATGGAGCAGGTTCCAGTTTTCTGGCAAGGGTTATTGGAAGTCTTTAATATTGCTACTGCAGCTTTGTGGGCAATCCTTATTCAATAAAAATAAAAATAAAGAAATTCGACACTGGCGAATATGTTCTGTATTTTGCAAAGACTTTATGTACTGGGCAGTTGTTTATTACTGAGGGAGTAGCAAAGTAATTGAGTGGAAATGCCGTAAACTCCTAAGCTTAAGCTTGCACTGCAGCGCTAAATGAACCTTTAAATTGCAGAAGGTGTCTCCCATGGGAGTGTAGAGAATAGAACCCTTACATAATATCCCATTTCCAAAAAACACATTTAGTTGTTCTTCTTCCTGCTTTTTCTCCTTTTCTTTGCTTCCGAAGTGTGTAACCTTTCAGGAAAGGGCGGAAAAAAGGTTGGCTACACGATAAGTGAGTCTACATGCGCTTACAGACTTCCGACTCTGCTTTTTCTAGATGATGAGGGCTGAGCTGTATTACTGTATGCAGCATAATGTCTACAACTTCGCCCACAACTTCATTAATGTTTCACCACCATTTTAGCATCGTACTAACTGATTTCCCACTTCCCTCAAACAATTTTATTATTTACTTTGCTTTTAGTTGACTTGGTTCTGTTTTTTGTTGATTTTTGCCCCTCTCGGAAGCTTTATCCTGAGACTTGATTTACTTTTCCTGTCGAGTTTTTCTGCTCTCATTTTTACCTGGCTGTTTTCTAGGAAAAAACTAGTTTGTATAACAAGCCAGGAGCTCTTCACCGTTCCATTTGAAGGAGGACACGACAGTGTATACAGATTGCGTGGAAAAAGTTGGCCTGGAGCATGAATGAACTTTGTATGTTCATCTTCCAGAAACCATTATTGATAACTGTGTTGTGAAAGAAGATCTAACATGATATAAGTTGTGTTAAGGGTGGTACTTGTTCCGTATTTATTTTATTTTTAGCAGTTTGAATCCTGAAGGGGAAAGTGTCTATAGTGAAAGGAGAAGGAAACTGCGGTCGGGACATTTCCTTTTTACTATCCTATCTGGAAACCACTATTCTGCTTCCACACTATGAGAAATCGAGCCTGGTGCATTTCTATTTTTTTGTGGAAAAGGCACACTTTCCAAGAAAAAAGGAAGAATCTGAGGGAAACCCGTGAAACTTATGCTGCGTTGCGTTGTTGTCATCGTGGTTGACGAAATAGGTGTATGAATGCGGTTGCATATAAGAATGTACGGAAACACTGTCTGAGAGCTTCTCGTATATGCAACTTTCCCTGTGCCCAAAGTAAACGGCCCAGACAAAGGCAATCTCGGGACTGGCAATGGAACACATCAACAGCGAGAGATGGACTCGTTTAAAACATACCATTTTCCTGAGAATATTGGGAGAAACTTTGCTACAAGTTGGCAAACCATAATTTCGTATCTTTTTAAGACTCAGAGTTACGCTTTCATATCAGCACAGCCCCCTTTCAGAAATGGGAATGGGAGTGGGAAATATGCCGTACCTCTTCCTTCCATCGCATCGTTACGATATGGCACTACCATATAACGAATGACATACTTCTGGAGCATTCTTGAACAAATCTGAAATGAAAAATTCGTGGGATATTTCATGTAATTTTTTCTCGTTTTTTCACGTCACTCATACATACTAAGATAAGTGTGCACTTGTTCTTATAGAGAGGAGGAGCACACCCAATTCAGACACGCAGCCAGTTACAATACAGCGCCGTAAATTTCCCGGTATATTTCCAAGCTAGTCAGTCAGTGCAGCGCCATGAATGGAGGCAGCACTGTTTAGGTACTTTTGGCGTTATTATTACCATTCTCATTATTACAGCCATTCGTGAATTTTTTTTTGCGAAAGGAAATGAGTCAGGAGTGCTACATTACATCGTACTATCTGAGTGATAAATGAAATAGTCAGGGTGTAAGCGCTGGTACGCATCTGGGCTCAAAGTAATGCAGGCACTAGCAGACTGTGCACATTACCCATCTTTACGAGGCCGAAAAAAATTGAGCGAGCATTCCAAGGACATGATTACAGCCCTAAATGGATGTTTAGGATAATAATATGTCCAACTACTGTTCCACTTAAGTGTCCTGTCATGATGAAATAATACGGAGAGCAGAAGTGCACTTTTCTCCTTTTAAAAAGAAACAGAGAAAAATGGAGAAAGTATATGCCGCATCCTTACCGCGTACTGCCTGCAAACTGTATAAAGTGGATGGAGAGCGACGATGAATGAAGGCTATTCTGTATTGTATTCATTCTGTTTTGCGGGAATGATCATTATATTTCATTTCAGTTTAGAACATTAGTCTACCTATACATACATGCCTTCATCCCACGAACCATCAACAGTTTGAATTAATATAGTACCACAAGCAAAAAAGTCTTGGGTAAGAAAGCACATTTTGCACAAAATAGGCCGATGATGATATGGCAAGGATTATATCATGAGCATCTGGAATACTCTATGATTCGTAATATAGCTGAAAAGTAAATAGCTGATAGATAGGCACATACGTAAGATTGCTCTCCTAACATCAAATCATCTTGTCATATTTAAGTAACCACTCCGCGTCAAACTCATAAGTGCTTATTTGGTGTAAGTTGCAAACGCTGGCTGGAGTGAAAGCTAAGGCAAATAGTGGGCTTTCCCTAGACTTCGGGTAATTCTCAAAGGGATTGAGAATACTCTAAGAATAATGATTGGAGCTGAAAGCATATGAAAAGACTTTCTTGATGAGATGTAAGTGACGAATTAAACCCAAATTCGTCGGCACCTCCATATATCTCTGCGCTCATGAAGATTATACTTCAGTTAACTAATGCTTCAACGAAAACAGCCAGCAACTCATTTTAAGTAAAAAGGTTTCCAGAGTTGCTGGATAGTTTATTCGTTATCAAAAAGGGCATGTCCTTTTCAGTAAAAAGGTGAAGCGAAGAAGGGCAATAAGGTTGGTAGGTAGACTGCTGTCCCTAAGCTCACATAAAGCACAGTTTAGATGAGAGATTTTGTAATGTTTTCGTTGAACGGATTTAATTTTTGTATTAGAAAATGGGAGTACAGTACCGTACAGAGCAGACCAAACTGACTTTTCAGCATGATCCAGCTCAATTTACAGCTTCCGGCTTTAAATGAATCAAGGATTTTTATCCTGGCAGAGTACCAGACCGTTAAAATAAGTCAACTTTTCCTTTTAAAAAATCTCCCCAGATAAATCAAATTTTTCATTTATGCAGTTAGTTCTGATGTTTCGTTCCAGAATGCAAAAGTAAGCGTATTAACACATTTGTGCTTTAAAAAACTTTTCCTGTATTTCCCCTGTGTTTATTTTAAAAAGTTTCCTCGTTCTCTGACTTCGAAACAGACAACGACATCAGGAAAAAAGTTATGTAATAGAAAATCTGCCCCTGCATCTTTGTACGTCCTTATTTTTCTCCGAATCTCTCTTCATCTCGTAGCCAGTTTAGTTGTGATGAAAGTAATGTTGGAGCAAATAGCATTACACGAACCTTCTGAAGCAAGAATTAAAATGTAACTAAAGTTTTTCGATTTTAAAATGGTTTTCCTGTGTACAAGTCACGACTTCACGGGCTGGTTCCATTCAAAAAAATGGAGTTCCTTGAAATGAAAATATGAAGACGCAAAAGATGGTGAAAGTGGGAAGAAGGAGTTAAAATAAAGTGATGCTCACTGAACGCCTCCCCACCTCTGAATGAAAATGAATGAAAACTTTTTTCCAGCGGCACAGGAAATCGATCGTCGTTACACATTACATCCCTAATGTGCCATGCATAAACCCAAAGTTAAGTTGATAATAGCAAAAAGTATTTAAAGTGCTAAATAGGGAGTACAGAAGTTCACGAACGACATTCAGTTTTTCCTGAGAAGTCACATTCAGAGACAGGATTCATACCTTACATACCCGAGCCAAACTAGAAAGGGTAAGCCTGCAATTTCTTCTCTCCAAAAATACATTTTGTATGCGAGGGCGTTCAGAAATTGACTACAAAATGCTTGCGCCTAGATGTTATACTTATTTGTGTGGTACGGGTAGCATGTATACATTCCCTGCTACAATTCATTATTTACATTCTTCTACTTTCCCTTTTTTCTATTACTCTCCGCGTCTACTCCAACATTCTGCAATTGCGAATTTTTATGAGGGGAAAAGTGAAAGTAGGGCGGCATGAGATGCTCACATCCTGTTCCAAGCTACGAGAAAAATCCAAGCAATGCCTCCTCTTTTGTCCTCATTCACTTTCACTTTCATTACATTTTCATAATCATAATCAGCTACAACCAGAGCTATTCCATTCGAATAGTCATTTTAGTTATCTCGTGCATGAAAAAGAATATTTAGGACAAGTAGAAAAAAAAGAAAAATAATTGGGAAGGAGGCAAAAGAACACATGGAGAAAATCCCCTCTGCCGTAATAGCATTTAACAGAGGAAAAACTGTAAAATTATGAAAAAGTATTTTTTCCTCTTTTTTCTTTCTTTGTTTTGCGCGAGTTCGTGCAAAGGATACCCTATTGAGTTAAAGAGGGAGAAAAGGCTGTCGGACTATACGGCAACTGGCAACTCTCAACTCTCCGGATAATCAAGTGAGATCTTACGTGACCGATTATCCCACAGGAGAGTAAACTATAGGCGCACGTGTGTATGTGCGTGTATAAGTAAAGAAAATTGCTTGCAAGACTGAATATGATTATATCTCATATATCATGAGGATTTGGTTTCCAGTTTAGTACACAGTCAAAGAAAAATGGGGCTTTAGAAGGAACGCACACGCCACACCGCACAGCTTTTGCGAGCGAATACCAGTTCTTTTTAGTGCACATATCGCTTTCCAAGCGGTAATAAGACACACTCACGATCAGAGCGAGGACTGTGAGGAGACAAAATTTGTATTCCCGACAGAAGAAAGAAGATACATAAAAGAAATTATTAAAGAGGAAAGAGGACTTAAAAATAAACTGGAATGTAGTAAGTAGAAAGAAAAAGGATGAGCAGAGCACTGTTTTTTTTTTAAAAAAAGTAAAAGTGCTGAGATTTTTATTTCGCATACCTTCGTACACCTCCTTCAATGCATGTAAATGTATTCGAAAATTTAAATAAATTATGGTCGAATTGCGTGCGTGTGCAATTTGCAAAAATAATAATTTAGCTATAAAACAAATGCGGAGAATATTGTACTTTTAAAATATCTACGCAAGCGGAATGTATACGATATCGATTAAGACTAAAAAGGGAAAGCCCCGAGGACGCAGAGAAAATTTCACATTATTTCTACCAACTTCCCAAAAAATTCGTGAAGATTGATCATTGAGTTAAGGATCTCCACATTCTATCATCATAAACAAGCAAAACATTTTTTCCCTTTCTGGAGAAGCCTTGGTTGAGCTGAGAGAGTTTGTGATTTCTCACTTTCTCCTCTCCATTCAGATGAAATATCCAATTTTGCGAGTGACAATGTGCGAATGAGAATTCTATTTTCCCTTGATAGTCATTTTCCAGATGCATGTGTCAGATTATGCTGTTCCTTACTATTACTTCGACAGCAAACGACTTCTCCGCAGTAAACAAACCCGCTATATTTTGCACATACCTTATATTCAGCGTAGGCGGTGGAGTGACGTACTTACTTAAATACGCGAGAGTGAAGTCATAAATTTTAAATAACAGCATATTAGACCAGAATTGATAATGCTCTTTGTGTATTCTAACGGCGACGACAAGGGCTCGACAGCAAAAACTCAACAGTAGTAAACAAAATTTATAGCTAGATTACGCCTGGTACATATTTTATAAAAAAAAGGACCTCCTGTGTAGGCAAGTGGCATCTACAATGCCTTTTCTACTTCATGTCGAAAATAAAAAGTATTCACATCTCGCATATGCCATATTTAAGCACTGCTGAGTTCTTTGATGTCTCAATTTTCCTAAATAAAAAGCTGTAATTTGTGCTTAACTGGCAGCTGCAGCTTAAATTTTAATAATAATGTGCAAGAAGTTTATTATTTTTGAAGTATGCAATGAGTCATCATCGTAAATGCATTACATTGCATTGCAAAATGTAAACTGCGATTTTTGAATGCTATTTGTCGAGACGGCTTTATAATCTTCAAAGAGCAAAGTTCAAAATCCATAGAGAGAGAATTAAAGACTTTCAGTGAAAATAAAGTACCAGAATGTAAATAAATGAGCTTTGCAGAATCGGCAAACAAGCAATTAGCCATATATTTACTTAGAGCCTGATAATCACAACTCTGTTGGTGCTGAAATGTTATCTGCAGCACTTAAAGAGCATGTCTATAGTCTATACCCTGAGCTGTTTGCGAAGAGAAATTATGGATGAAAATGCATTTTGCCAGCAGTACTATTTTCAGCACACTTATATACCATCCTCCTTGTTCCATAGCTTCCATTATCGTTATCCAGAACAGTCATAATAGTAATAAGGTAGGCGCCGGTCTTCCCTACATCCTCTTCTGACTTTATCACCAAATAAATGCTCGGGAAAAACAACCTTTTCCAAGGAAATGGGAAAAGGCGTGTGTGGAGGGTTTATAAAATGGAAAACATGATTTAAACATTAATAGTAATGGGCTTTTTTGTGTGCACCTACGAGCAAAAAGATCAGCTCGATTATAGTTTCTTCACACTTTTCCCATTTCCCTGCATGCAACGAACTATCGGCAGATCGCTAGCGCACATTTAATTTTACGATACCTGTCATATCATACCACTTTTTCTTTCGGGATCCGATTACCCCTTTCGATACTCCTTTCTATCATCATACATTCTCAAGAACGGTAATATAGTTAGTTAAGGAGGTACAGCAGACAGATTCAGCTGTCAGGTCGTGAAAGGTCGCACCGAATTCATTCCTAGAAAAATTCTATAAATAGATTATTCAAGGTCGAGACCAATGAAATATTTGTGATGTAACGTATCTGAAAGTATCATTATGTATTCTGCCTTCTATCCAACGTTGGAGAAGTCGAAGAAAAACAGCACAGCAGAGCACCACTAGTGCCACAGTGTGATTGCAGTTCATTATTTTAAAAGTAGGTCAGCCCATTTTCGGATGAAATTAAATGACAGCACACAGAGAACATTTGGGGAGATCAAGAAAGATACGCTGGCGCAAAAAGTGCTTGGCGTTTTAAAATTTTATTTTAAATTCACTTCTCTTACTAAATGACTCCAGTGAAAATAAGTAGTAGCATCAAGATTTTATAGCCTATAATAAATTTAATTGCCTCAGCCTCCTTCTTAAAAAATGATAGCACTGAATTCATAGAACCGTGGTCGGAGCTATAACCACCGGTATAACAGCCACAGCGTTCCTTTTCACTTTCTTCTTGGAAAGAGCAAATGGTTGGGCTCCATTTAGAGAGAAAATGTACTTCCTCCATATTTGAAAGCAAAGAACGACATTAACCAGGGAGAGTACAGTCAACATCATAAGAATAATCATTGGCACTGCTACAATTTTGGTGTTAATACAGAATCCCATCTGCACTAGCTGGTGGTAGGATGGGATTTTCAAATATTTATCACTTGTTAACCCCATTAGCTCACTTGTTCTAATCCATTGGCGAACATCCCCGTTTCGACAACTTTCAAAAACCTGAAGGAAAAACTCAGCGTTGTCCTTCACGGAAATGGGATCTCCGTCGGGTAGTTCTTCAGGCACGTAGTCGGCATCAAGTGGAACCTCATTAGTCAATGTCTTTCGCACAGTCCCGTAAACATTTGTAATGTATTCTTGTGTGAGTCCTATCTGAATTGCAGCCGCTGTCATTAGAGATGAGCCCAGGAAGGCATATACTCCAGCGGCACAGCTAAGGTACCGGTAACGGCATCCTAAGTCAAACGTCGTAGTAACACAGTTCAGTATCAGAAGCAGTGCAACGATTATCATGCACACTACCGGAAGAATTACATCTCTTCGCAGAAGCTTTCTTAACTGCTCGTCCTCATTTCCAAAAGAAACATATTTTTTACTCCACGTCGATTCCTTAGTAGGAAAGCTGACCGTTGAAGCTCCCTTCAATACCCGATTCCACTCATAGTCCCTGTAGAATATGTAGCCTTCGCATATCAGAGCGATTATGCCAATACATTGCATGAGAAGCACACAAATCGCCCGAACTTGATGCGAACGTGTAAACTTCGGCGGTGGAGGCGGAGGAGTCCTTTCAGCTCCAGCTCCAGTTACGCTAGTGTGTGTTGCCTGCACTAGCCCCGGCTTTGGATTAACGCCCTCATAAAAGAGATTCTCTCCGTGAACCAATTCCCTATCTCCACAGCCAACTTCCTGGTTAAAATCCCGTTTCCTTTCAGAGTTCGATTCACCGTTGTAATTACACCCTCCAGACCCACAGCCAATCTCCCTCATCTTTAATTTCGCTCAGAAATCATTTCCTATGAACTGTCGAACCTATTTACTTTTTGATTACGTGGCTCATCATACCATCCGTGAGTGAGTCACACTTTTACTTTTGCATATTAGCTAACTTCAATGGAAATGACAGCTTTACAGATTTCATGCCGGATTCATATTTTACGCGATTTACCTCCCGCCTATAAGCTCATTTTGTTATGAGCATACTTGTCCAAACAAAGCTCATTCGCAATTTCGCAGATTTCTATGCCAATTTCAACAAGCAAATCTCTAATAACAAGCCTTTTGTAATTCTTTCTGTAAAAAATGAACATGCAAAAGACTGAAAATATCCAACCTTGTATCTAAAAAACTTTCTTTTGTTTTCTTTCTGGTCTTTCTTCGCCCTAAAATTCAGTTTCTCAGTTTGCCCTGAAATTGCGAATGTGAATTTAGTGCGAAAGTGAAAGGTCAACGCCCGCCACTCAACTGCCACCCAATGCTTCAATTTAAAAATTATGCTAAATAGATGTAAATCAATTACAAATACATAAAATCAGCGACTCAGTCATTTTCTTCCCATTTTATTTGCATTGTTTTGCATAAAGAACTATTCATATATATCCTGTACAGTGCAGTAAGTAGTCAGTCAGCTAATTTCTTACAGCATAGCATAGCAGCCAGTCACATCACATTCAGAGCTAATTGTTCATGTCGTTATGTCCCTATGACATATGAAGATGAAGACTGCTGTAATATGAGCCATGAGCCATCGTCTTCGAATTACAGATATAGAACACGCCCCCTTCCATTTCCACCATGGTGGTTGTACGTTTTTCCTCGTCCTCGATCCTCTCTCCTTCTTCTCGGCACTTTTGCACTTTGAGGCTCAAAGTTTGAGCTACCTCGATATCGATAACAGCACTTCCCAAAAAATTCATCACCACCTGCAGAAGTACAGCAGACCCCTCCGGATCTCCCCCTGGAAAGTATGAGGCGCAAAAGGCAAGCCAGTTAATAATCACTTTAGTTAGTCACAGTCCAATGCTTTCGCTAGCAAAGTATGCACAGGCAGAGAGGCAGCTACCACCACTGACTATTGAACTGAATAGTTGTACGTTTTTCCTCGTCCTCGATCCTCTCTCCTTCTTCTCGGCACTTTTGCACTTTGAGGCTCAACGTTTGAGCTACCTCAATATCGATAACAGCACTTCCCAAATTAATGCCGAAAAAAAATTCATCACCACCTGCAGAAGTACAGCAGACCCCCTCCGCATCTCCCACTGGAAAGTATGAGGCAAAAGGCAAGCCAGTTAATAATCACTTTAGTTAGTCACAGTCCAATGCTTTCGCTAGCAAAGTATGCACAGGCAGAGAGGCAGCTACCACCACTGACTATTGAACTGAATACCATTATTCCTTGTTCTTAGAACAGAATTTTGATACGTGCACGTCGTCAGAATGATTCTGAGCATGTGCTTTGAGGAAAGAAGGAACGACAGAGTGAATTGCTGACTCGAATTGCTGGAAGTTGTTGAGATAGAAATAGAAAGTCGTTTACCAAGAATGAAGAAAGACATTTGGGTCATTTGAAGGTTCTGCTGGTAGTTTTTTGTCAGTAGTTTTCGTGTAAAAATTAAACTTATAGTAAAGGCAGAAGGGCTAGGGCTAATAAGCGTGGTAGTTAAAGTTGTAGTTAGACAATTATTGATTAGTTAGACTCGTTATAATTTTAGTGACAAAAACCGGTGAAAGTGTAAAAAGATGGGTGGAACGAGAGGCAAGGGTGGAGCGAGAAAAGAAAGGGAGCGATTGAATTATCAAACTCATAGGAAAGGGTGGTCACGAAAGCGGCCTACGAGTCAGGGTGAAGGACAGAATGAATTTACACAGCAGGGAACTAATGGGGATGTCCCCGTTAATGGAAATGGAAAGGATACTTGTAATAATGCTTCTCCTCCAGTAAGCGGCCTACGGGTCAGGGTGAAGGACAGAATGAATTTACACAGCAGGGAACTAATGGGGATGTCCCCGTTAATGGAAATGGAAAGGATACTTGTAATAATGCTTCTCCTCCAGTACGTCCAAATAAATCAACTAATGCTTCGATTAGTAAAGGAAAAAGTCTTCCTCATAAGTATGTGGGGTCAGGGGTCAGCGACGTTATTACATTCAGAGATTATGGTCACGCCAGTCTTGAGGTTAACAGTGGCGGAGGAGGTTCCAAAAAACTCAATTTTCGAGATGTTGCTACCAAAGGGGGTTCAAAAGTTACTCAAGGTACACAGGATGATGGGATCAAGATGACGGTAATGATGTCTTCGACGCAAGCAGTCAACAAGCCATGGTTAAGAGTTCCAGCTGAAAATCTTGATTTGAATGATCATTTAACTCCCTGGAAATGTGTTGGAAGTCACCGCTGGAACTGTCGTCGCTTTGCCCAAGATTTGTCTTCGGGCTTGTCTAGGTTATCATCGATAAAAACAAATGGTTTTGTTTAATTTCAAGTTATAAAATGTACCGTTGACTCACCCGCTTTTTGTTTCCATTTTACTACAGCCAATCTATTATCAACAGTATCGATACAGACACAGTGGACTTTGATAAACTTCACTTTATAACAGACTGGAAGAATTTGAAGGATATTCTAAAATCTCCAAACTCCAGTTCTCATGTACGTTTAACTAAATAATAGTAAGAATACTAGCTAGAATATCAAATTTTAGCTGTTATTGACGCATACGTCAGCGGGTCGCGTTGTTTGAATTTTCTGATTTATTATTGCAGTTAAGCTTTTTCCTGCATCGAGTTGGAAATGCCGTCACTATTGATCGGTTGGACTTGTTCGAATTGGAGTCCCGCCCTGGTTTTCTACAAATTCCGTCAGATTTTAAAGACTTTGTGTCTCTTATTGTTGGGGAAAATGTAAGCAGTACGCATCAATTCTTGCAATTAATTAGTTTATTAGTTTGCAGTGTCTGCGTATCAAAACTATCCAAAGTGCATTTTTTCAATTTAAAATTACAGAAGGATAAAATTAAGAAAGACGGCAGAGCAAATATACTTTCAAAAGAAGTCATGCATAATTTACTACATTATTGCATGGAAGGTTCATTCGGGGAAGAATTAAAAAGTGATGATGGATTTTTGCATCATTTCTCAATTATGACGGAAGGATTTCGTTTCATTGTTGGCGCAGATATGCCCTTATTTTGGAATAAAGTAGAAGATGAAGGTGTCAAAAAAACGGAGGTCGTTACTGTTCGAGCTAGGTATAGCACAACAAATTGCTGAGTGATTGTTATAATTTAGATATAATTTAGATTTGAATATTGTTGCCAGTTGGTTTGCTTTGCTGTTTGGCAAAACTTATGTTGTCTTATGTATTATGCCTATTTATTTTATTTATGTGCTTCTGTTCTGTTCTTTACTTTTCATCCCTCCTATAGAAAAGGAACAAAGGAAGTAATGTTCGGTATTCGGTATCAGTCTTCAACTGTATTTCATCGTTGAACTTATCTTTGTTTTAGGGATTCTAAATCAACTACTGCCCCGATGCCCGAGGAAGCCCTTGACATTTGGCTGGATAACAAGCTTGCACAGTGTTCAAAAACGTTAATTGCCAGTCACACTGACACCATTATCACAGGCACAGAGTGGCTCAACACCGATGACTTGCTAGAAGTTGAAAGATTTCGTTTTCCTAGTATGCAAAACATTGGAACTCTCCTGACGACGATTCATGACAATGTTAAGGCTGGCCATTCGTATTGGCTATATCGAGGTAGAATAATGATTATTCATTTCATATAGTATTCAATACTTCAATAATCAACCAATAATACATACATAATAAGTTTAAAACTTATTATGTATGTATTATTGTATGTACCTATGTATGCATTGTTTAAATTGTCAATTGTCATTAAAAGAGCTGGTAGCTGAGCTTGTTTGTGTTCTAGTACGATTGCAAGTTCGATCGAGCGTAAAATTGAAGTGAATTTAAACTCTCAATTATTTCGAACTTTCAAACCACAAGTGAAAAGGTGTTATACTTGTAAATATGGATGAATATAAGTGTAACTTTTTCGTATTTTTTTATTTGACAGAACCTGGTTCCATCGAGATAACTCTGTACAATATTTCTAATATTCGCAAGGAATGCACCGATCAACCAAAGTCAATGACACCGCAACCACCTGTAATTGGAAATTGGAGCAGTGTGTCACCATTTGCTGCTTATTTCACAACTGCCTCTCTTATGAAGTATGCCGACTGTTTATGCGAGGTTATTGTTCAAAAATTACTTTCTGAAACGGACGTTGAGCCAAATAATAATTTTATTGATGCGATGGGAAATGCAAGAGGCGGTTTGCCAAATGAACGAAAAAAATCAAAAACATTGCTTACTAGCAAATATGAGAAATTGATTGTTAAACTCGAAAGTCAAGTCCAGATCCTATCTAAACACTTCGAAAATAAGGAGATTAAGGAGTGGATAATTGAAGATTTAGAAAAAATTTCATGTGAAAATTTTGGTCTGTTGAGAGTATGCTTAGACAAGCTGTACGCTGTAGCTGAGCAAGTAACGCCACTACTCCGAACTCGAATATATAGACACGCAGTGGATCGCTTTTATCCAGCTTGTCTGAAACTGCTAAAAGTTGTAAAGACAAATGATGAATATCTAAAGTTCTGGGAAGCTGATCAACGTAGTCGAATTTGGATTCTAAACTACACGGCCGGAATTTGCTCTATTTTGGCCCTTCTTAACGAGTGGCATCAAGGACTTCATGAAGATCGTAGTAGGCTTCTTATGTGGGACCAAGAGGTTTTGGTCGAGTGGCTGTACCTAGGATGTCGAATTTGTATCAGTCATGCAGACACATTTTTCTATGTCATACTGCGGCTTCTCGATGACCGTCAGTCAACACGTCCACATGTTGATGCAGAAATTCCGAAGAGCAACTGTCATGACATAATTATTAATTTATATCTCCGAGCTCTCAAGTTAATACCACCGCCGGCTAAGGAATCGTTTGAGGTTAAATCTTGCTTTCTCCCATCTACGGATTCCAATGTGGTGAACAGGAAGGATCTTAGAAAAGAAATTCTTCAAAAATTGAGTGCTGCTTTCATGGACGCAGTTCGGTATAATGTTAGTTTCCCGGCATTCCTTGAAGTTCTCAAAATGGACACTCCCGATGAAGGAACAGCTTCTAACCAAGAGGACTTCGGTGTGTTACTGAAAGCTATAGAAATCACTTCCGTTCAGAAGAGGGTGGCTGATCACTTTCGTAAAGTACGAGGGTTGTTGGCACAATGTATTTCTTATGCAGAAACGTCGGAGGACAAAGTATCTGGCCAAAGACCCGACGATGAACTTTCAGCCAGGCTCTGGGACGTAGCAAAATGGCTCAGGGCTACATTCAAGAAGGCACAGAATGCGGTTGACCGACGTTCGATGGAGAATCATTTTTTATTTTGCGCCAGGATTGAAGACGCTTTTCAGTCCCTTTTCTTTTCATTTAATATCAACAAGGCACACATCCTTGCAGACTTTGATACCATTAAAGAGCTTTTTGAGGAAAACCAGCTTATCAGTGAGACCAGTTCGAGAGAAGTGTACCGAAAAAAAGAAGATTCTATCTCTATTACATCAAGATCAGATGAATCTCCATTGTACACAACAAGCAATGGCAAAGTCGTTAAGGTTCATTCCGACTGCAAACCTCGTCAAAGTGTAGATGGCATTGTTCACCAGTTGCTTTCAAATCACGAACGAAATTCAAGAAAGGAAAAGTGAACCACGACAAACTGTATGAAAATATCTGTATCTACGTACTCTTAATTTGATTATGTTCATGTTACGTACCTATGTATTTGAATTTGTTATGCAATGACGCTTTTTGTAGGTTTTTATAACGTATACAAGTTTACTCACTTTTTACGACCCACGAGACGCGATGGGTGACTAAAACCCGTATTTTTCGTATTATTAAAGTGTTCCTATTTACAATTTACAAACAAGTCCTTACTTATTTTCTCATAGTTCATGATATAAATTAGTAAACGGCAACCTGTATCCATTCATTGCTTCATCCATGCACACTTCGAAATAATCTTCCATCTCAGGCTTTCTCCAGCAAGCGAGCGAAGTTAGGTACCTATTTGCAAACAACTATCTAACACCAACATAAACACTCATCGTATTATGTTCCCATCATAGAGAAAAATATCGCACACGTAAAAAAGTTAGCTCCAATTAGACAGAACGAATATTTGAAGCTCATCTTGAATTCTTGAAACTCCAACCAATGATTTGAATTGATGCAAATGTGCGAATAGGTTATAAATTCCATTAGTTTTGCAGTGACAAAAACTTTTCTAATCAAATGATCCTCATATGATACATATTATTGCGCACATTATTTCAATGAAATTGCCTGTATTCGATAAAAAATACCTACTAGAACATACTATAAAAATTATGCAAATCTGCACTAGTTTATCCGGAGAAATCCAGTACAGAATTCTGATTGCAGCGTCAAAAGGTGCATACTGCATACAAATTGTATGTAAACTCAATACAGTAAAAAATCACAAACGCCATAATAAAATTTAAAAGTTTACAATTTTGGCTTATCTCTTTATTAATTAACTAGAAATCAGTAAATTGCTATTTAATCATTATTGTAGTAACCCCTACCTAACTCAAGTTTCTAACTAGCTTCGCAACTTCTCTTAATGCTGTCAACGTGTCTGTAAAGTGCGAAATATTTTTGTAATTTTTAATTTTCATGCGGGCTTATAAACTTCCACCGAGCCATAGAAGAAATTCTTTCAGTTTGGATTTTTGCTCTTAGAGATCAATTAGCGCTCCATGTCCTTAGAATTTATGCAGGTTGCTGATATGGGTTGGGCATTGGATTATTAGGATCTTGCTGTTGCATCTGCATTTGCATCTGGATTTGTTCCTCCTATGAGAAGTAAAGAATTTAGTATTATTTCAATAGGTCCTTACTTAACAATACAAATTTTCATAAGTTTAAGTACCGGTGATAATAAAAAAAATTCCAAATAAAAACATCCACATATTATCCAGTAAGTAAATCCATCTCAACTTCCAGGAAAACTAGCACTAATTTATTAACTCTTTTTCTTACCAGGGTTCTCTCGCGTATTCTTCCATTTTACGTAAAAGTGAATAAAAATATGGCTTCACTTGCAATTAAAGTTACTAATTATACCTACGTTTTAGCACTTTTAAATTTAACGATAGTTCAATTATGTACTCATCGAGGAGTAGGTGTGCGCACGTGAGCCATTCAAAAGAGTGAGTAATATGCCTATTTGCACAATCCAGAAAAAGAGGTTTGAAAGTGGGACTGTTCTTGCATCAGCTGCAGTACGAGCTCTCCATTGGCTGGATCATACTCGATCCTTTGTTCATCTCTGGGGCGGAGTGAAACAGTGACGAGTGCGTGTCTTGTTGATTAAATTCCAAGCCTTCCGGCTCTCCATACAACAATCGGCCACACGCCACACACAGTGTAGCCCTCTGTTTCTGTTCTTATCTTCCGCTTGCTAATACTTTATATACCTAAGTTGAAACTGGCCAGCTATTTCATAAATTATAAGACAGCGAAATTTATATTTTGCAGTAGTGTGGGAAGAACGATGCCACGTAAGTCCGGTATTACTTCTATCTAAACTCTCCATCGCTCATGCAATCTAACTTCTGTCAGTCGGACCACAGTGTAAGTGGTAGGCAAGTCAGGTGAAAATAAAAAAAATATTTTAGAAAGTGGATGGTTCAAAGTAAAAACATCATTACATAATAATATCGTGGCCATAACATGTCTACTTCCTTCCTTTTGAGGCTTGAACATATAAAAACCAGGCAGGCAGGTGGACAACCCCATCCCCTCACCAAAATAGCTGCTCACGCACTTGTTTGCCAACGCCAACCAAACTGTAATAATAGCAACAATGCATCGCTCTCGATTATATCACACTCCGACTCTTCATGGTTTGGTTGTGGCTTATTATTTTTAGTATGAAAAGAAAAAGGGTATTAAAGCAACGGAATAGTGGGAACGAAACGAACAGTTTTCAGGTGAATCCTTCCATGACAAGCCATATGATACAGGTAAAAAAAGAGAACTGCTCACTAGGCAGGCACTTTAGGCAGCGAAGCAAACCCTTTTCTCAGGTAGGTAAGTAGGGGGAGACGAGAGAGCATTTGCGCATCCGGACGAACCCAAGCAAGTGGTTTCATGCTTCAGGCAGTCTTCTTCGGTATGCAGGAGGATGACTGTTTGTGCAAGCTTGCGTAATATTTTTGTTCGTTTCCCCCTGTCTGATGCTATTTAGTCTGCAGTAGAGTTTTTACAAGCTTGGCCAAGAGTATGAGAGATGTTCTCGTACGTTAACTTTTGTGTCGTCCTCAACCTGTATGGTGATGGTGATAATAACGCTGAGAAGGACTACACTCATTCATATAACTAGAGAGACGATTGTTTCGTTTGCGCTCGCTGGCTTTTCGCTTATGATGGAACGTTAAAAAGCAGTAAAAATGTACACAACAACAAAAAATCAACTCTGTTGAACTCTGTTTTTTACTCGTTTTTATTCACATATGCACTATTCGATACCCTATTGCATTGTAGGCCGAAGTGGCAATGGCACCTCCATATCCTGTCTCACTCTAAACAGTCTTGTTTTGGCATGCATTGATAAAACTAAAGGGTTATTGTAATGTGGACTATAGCTGTATGGCTTTATACCTTTTTACGATAAAACGCTTATAAGTGCCCACGGCTAAAATCAGGTTTTACACTGATCTGAATTATTTTTGCAATGAGTGTTGTGTGAAAAGTATGCATTGCATTGTACGGTAGCTGGGATGTTAATACCATTTTAATTTTTTGATGTATTCTGCTCATCGTGCAAGAATGACCGTTTATTTTTATAAATTCCTGCTTTACTTTCAGTAACATGTAGTGTAGTGGCTATGTATCGTGATTATCCTACCCAGCCCTTCGCAGCAGTCCAGACCAGTGGTGCACGAGTTGCTTTTTAACTGCCAGCAAATACTTTTTTTTAATATGTAGGTGCAGTGATTTGTGGAGTAAAATGTAGTTTTAACTTCATTACATGCGTGAATGCGCACACTAAATAAGCCGTGACGTGGTCGTTTATAATCGCCGCGAAAATTAGTGACAGAGATGGAGTCGTCTAATTTTTAAGCATTCCAATTTTTGCTAACTGTTTGCTCCAAATGTTGCGGTTGGTTGATGCTGATTGAGACAAGCTGGAACTGATAAGCAACAAACTTGACTCACTTTTCCTGTAAATGTGATTGATAAAGTAAGCCATGATAACACTGCGAGATTATGGAACATGGAAATGAAGTGATTTCGTGATACGAGTTTGCTCCCAGTTTTAGCCGTTCACACGCATATGCCAAATTTCATGACACGCTCATAAAGTGGAATACACTGGAGTTGGAATATTGCAGTTGTTTGTAATAAAGTGGGTGATATCATTCAATTTATTAGTACAGTCTATGAGTTCCCAAAGCAGCATTTCGTGATAAGGGTGACTAAAACGTCCTGTTTACCTGGTTTATAGTTTGGGCACACAATCGGTTCTGAGTGAATCACCACTAGCAATGGAATATCGATTTCACAATTCATAACAAAACAGACAGTGAATTTGTTTGCAATGTGAAACTGTGGAAGCGGAAACTGCTATTCATAGAAGTGGTATGCAGCTATGCTAGTTTCTTCGCATTCATGAAATAGTATGGCTGACAGCAACAAATACTAAAGTGACCTCAATTTTTAGGTATTTTTGAATTGATCTAAAAAGTCATTAAACTGTGTAATTGATACAAGTGCTTCAAGGTAGAACTTGGATTCATATTTCATGGTGCATCGAAGGAGATGCAATAAAGCGTACTTGAGTCTACCTTGTTTCTACATTCTAAAAAGCAGAGGGAAGGGAACCTATAGTATATCAAGGTGAGCAAGAACGAAGTGCTCTATGCGTGCTTACATTTTGTTTGTAACCTATGCAGAATTTTTTCAAAGTTGTGCAAAACCACAATGGACAGATTCACATAAATTAACAGACACAATGAAATAATTATGGTCATATCAAACAGCATGGTTAATGATATCCAAGCATTTGGAACTTTCCTGTAACAAAATTCAAAATTATACACAATCTTATCAAGTGAATCTTTAATTAAAATGAAGATGATAACCAGCATCACGGAGACAGAATTTCTGTGTATGGATTTATCATAAAAAGTCACAAGGTTTGGGGTAAATTAACCAGCCTTTTTGAATTTGTGTTCTTTTCTTAAATATTGCTAGCTATGAGTCTACGTAATCTAGCCCATGTTAGAAAAGTAATTTTCCCTATTTTTAACTTTTTTAGTGATGACTTTATCCAACATTTAGAAGACGAACTTTGCTATGACGGAAATGGAAATACTACTGTATGAACATTAGACGAAAACCGCAGAAGTTGCAAGTGATGACGTACCGAAACAGTTATGTGATGTGACATAAATTGCTCTCATGGGTACATGAGCTCAACTACACTTGTGGCCTTTGACTGAAACATCTAATTCATGGTCAGATGACTTTGATGATAACTGCAACGCTGTGCTCCGTAAGGTGAACCATCCTCAAGAATTTTACGTGTGAATTTAATCCACCAACAAGGACAATTTTGAGGAAATGACGATACTAAAATGTCACACTTGAGAACATATCTCATGAAGCTTACGACTATGAAGTGCCATACTTCTTCTTATGATAGATACCTAATACCTAGATAATTAATGCTTCACATGCTATACTTTGCCAGCTTTTTTTATGAAAAACTTGGCGAGTGTTGTGCGATTCAAAGCTAAGTGCGTTCAAGGAAGTTTGTGCTGTCAACACAAAGGCTAAGTGCTTGAAAACAATTGTTTTATTTCTGAGAAGTCGCGTGTGGAAACATTCTCACATTTAAAAATGAAGGACAAAGATGAGTTCCAAGGGGCGGAAGCGCCACCTTGCAAGTGTCAATTCAGTTCGAAAATTGAATGCTCTCTAGTTCAGTCACCAAATGTGTTCCCCTTTCGGAGGAAGTTTTGTCATTTTAAGCTAGCTTATTGTCTATTGTGTGCGCTAATTTTCTTCAGTTGTATTGAGGAATGGGGCCCTTGCTCAGCGCAAGTGGTGGACACTGGCTACGGAAGAACGACTAGCACAATTAATCCCAATAATCAAAGTTTGCCTGGTTCAGGCTTTTATTCAAATCAGCAAATTCGTGATATGAGAGATTATCCTGATCCCGATATTAATTGGTTGAGCCCAAATCCATAATGCCAATCGTGACCAGCAATACGGCAATAATTCAATATATCAACAATCGCAACCACATGATCAAAATGATTACAATTATGGGAACAGAAATCGACTCCCGAGTCAGTATCAAAATCCAAATGTCCGTCTCCCCGGATATATCGTTGAGGATAAGCCAGAGCACCGTGGAGAAACCGGTGACCCTTCAAATCCAAATTATAGACCTCAGCCAGGTGCAGTTGGAGATGAGAAGTATGATGGATTCGGAAGAAACTTGCCTGTCGGAGGAAGTGGCAGTGTTGGAAGTGGAAGTGCGTTCTCCGGACCGGTTGATAGCAGAGAGCGCAATTCAGGCTATGGTCAAGACTGGAACAATCCCAATCGCCAGTACTCTCAAAATTACTTTAATGCATCGCGAAGTGGAAATATGAACCTTTCTCCAAACGTTCAAGGACCTCCGAATTCAAATAACAATCAATACCCGTTTAATCCTAATGCTCCATTGCCACCCCCTTCATCAGATATATCATCTGGAAGATCTGTTTCATCATCCCCCGCATGGAATTCTCTTCCAGGCTATCCTGGCGTTGGTCCAAGCTCTAATCTCCCTGGAACATCCGGTGTGAATTATTATCCAAATGGGACAAGAATAAGGGATCAGGGAAATTATCCTGGAGGAAGCAATTTCAATAACAACTATCCAGGCAGTAGCTACCCTGGAGCTGCTGACAATCCATACTACCCTGGTCAGAACCAGCAGCAGTCCAATCCTCGAGCATATGACAACACATGGCGAAATCAGTATCCCGGTGGATCTGAGGGGGATAGGTGGTGATAATCGCTACAATAGTGGCAGCGGAAACCGATATAACAATCGGTACCCTGGCCCTGTTAATTATCCCGGCAGAGTTACATTCAATCCAGGTGATCCTTACGTTAACATTTGGAACGAGCAGTGGTCAACTACAACGTACAGACCCACCGCCCCTGGAGTGTTAGGTAGATGGAGGTCGGACTTACAAGGCCAACAGAGACCGGAAGATATTAATCAAGTTCCTCAAGCAGTTTATGTCACTACTAATTACGGTCGTATTCAAGGCTATTAAAACGAAAATATACGATGGCCCATGGGTTCCACCACCAGCACGCCCTGGGATTGCTAATGTAGACAAAGTGAAATCTGTTGTGTCATCCTTTATGGGAATACCCTATGCAAGAGCTCCTATCAATGAGGGTCGGTTTAGACCTCCGGTGAGTAATTTAATGTGAAGGGAAAATGCACATACATAATTTTAAATTGTTGCATTTTAATAATTGACTTGACATTCTTTTTCCAACTTTGCAGAGAAGCCATCCAGGCTGGCAGTT
The DNA here is from genome assembly GCA_027744115.1 of Acrocyrtus sp. NNG-2020. Classification (NCBI taxonomy): domain Eukaryota; kingdom Metazoa; phylum Arthropoda; class Collembola; order Entomobryomorpha; family Entomobryidae; genus Acrocyrtus; species Acrocyrtus sp. NNG-2020. Next base: position 27,853 of record JAHZND010001251.1, read on the forward strand.
ACACCAAGCTGTGGAATTTGGACCGGGCTGCCCCCAACCTGTGAGTTATTTTTTTTTTCATTTTTCAAGTTTTAAAATACAGAGTAGGTACACTACTTTTATCATTGGAAATGCACGGCAAACGTTCCAAGAGAAAAAAACGACAATCAAGTACATAATTTTACTGATCACTACTCTCTGACTAATTGCCAACGATTTCCTTTGTTAGTGGTGACATTATCGTTTTGTCTCATAATTTATTTGACCGGAAACAAATGTTTTGTTCATACTTGACTTGAAATGGGTGATTCACCAAGTTGATTAGACGGAAATGTTCATTCTCGTCTGATATTGTGTCATCATATGAGTACATATTTACTGTTAACATTTAAAAACATTTAACACATAAAAAAGGCTTAGGCTTAAATTAAAGTGCTTGTTTGGTTTTGTTTTAGGCAAGGTTTTTTGGCTATTCGCAAGGAATTGTCCAAGTGGATGAGGACTGCCTCTATCTGAATGTGTACTCCCCAGACGTGGGGTCAGGAGTGGAGGGCTCTCCCTTTCCCGTTATCTTCTACATTCATGATGGAGATTTTATTCATGGAGCGTCCAACCAATTTCCTCCTCATCAGTTAGTTGCATGGTTTAAGCTTGTAGTGGTCACTGTCAACTTTAGACTTGGAGCTTTAGGATTCCTTTCAACAGCAGATGAGCATTCCCCCGGAAATTATGGAATGCTAGATCTATCCATGGCTTTGAAATGGGTTCATGAAAATATTCGTTCATTTAATGGAGATCCGGATAGAATAACTGTGGCTGGGTTAGGATCTGGAGCTGCCGCAGCTGGCTTGCTCATGGTAGGATTGGAATGATGAACATTTTATGTCCTATTAAATTAAACTATTAATCAATTAACACCTCTAATGCCGTCTATGTACTAATTTTTCCAGCTTGTACCTAGAACAAGGGCAATGGTAAAAAATGTAGTTGCAATGGAAGGAGCCCCTACTGCTGATTGGGCTGCCATAATCGACTACTACAGAGCACAAAACACAACCCAGCTCTACTCATTCAAAATGGGATGCTGGCAGGAATTTGAGACAACATCTTGGAAAATGGTCCAGTGTCTTAGATCAAGGAGTTGGCAGGAACTTGCAAATCTCGAACTAGACGTATGTGTTAATTTACATTCACAGTCTTGAAAAAATAACATTGAACCAATTGTAAGCAACTCAAAAAATTTTTATGAGTAGCCCGACGTTGGAACTTTCCCATGGGCTCCTGTGGTTGATCGCACATTCAAAACTCCCAAAGACGACTACCTTCATGACTGGAAAGAAGAAGATTGGAAGATTTTTACCTGATACTCCCCATAATCTGCTCAAACATGGGGACTATCCGGTTGTAAAATATCTGACAGGTTTTTCGAGACAGTCGGCTGCAGATCTGTTGCACAATAATATGTCACTTGCTCCAAACTACGTCGTCACTAGAAAATGGTTTGACGAGCAGATTCATCTGTGGGTTAAGAAGTATAATTACACTCTCAATCCGGAAGGTGTATTTAGCGCAATTCGATATGCTTACACGTACTGGCCTGATCCATTCAATACAACTCATTTGCGAGAGGAATTTATTGACGTAAGGAATTTTAAGTCTTTTTATCTTTATCTGCTTTACTAGCGTTTAGCGTATATGCACAGTAATAGCCAAAGTTGCATAATAAATGGGTTTGAATTGCAGTTTCTATCAGATGCCTTATATCGTTCTCCGGTGGACCAAACTATGAAACTGTTGCTAGCTCGGAATAATGGTGTGTATTCTTACCTACTGAACTACACTTTGGAAGGAATGAGACTTCCTTTCTGGCGGGAGGTGCCACGAGGAATGGAGTATTATCTGTTATCTGGAGCACCATTCATGGATCCTGAATTCTTTCCTGAGCGTCTTCGAGATAGAGCGATCCGCTTGGACGGAAGGAGATCGTAATATGAGTAACTTTTTTATGACCTCGATTGCCAACTTGGCTCACTACGGTCAGCCAACACCTCGTGAAGTCTTAGGAATTCACTGGGAGCATTCAACCCCGTCCGATCTCAAGTATTTGGCATTGAACGGGACTAATAATTCTACGATGCAGAGGAACTATAGACAGCGCGAAGTTACCTTTTGGACTGAGTACATGCCTTTCGTAATTGGAAGAGAAGTGCCGACATATCCTCCCACGACAGAGTTCTGGTGGGAGCCCAACGAGCCAATGCAGGTTGCTTTCTGGACAGTGAGTGGGGTTTGCCTAATTCTCATTGTGGCACTGGTCGCATGTTGTCTTCTTTGGAGAACTGCGAAGAAGCAGCGAGACAGAATTTACGATGACTTGGGACTTGGAAGTGAGCACTTGGGATTAGGTACAATAGGTAAGTGATGCAAATTTAGTGCAATTTTAAAAACGACGTGTACTAGTAAAAGAGGATTTAACATTATTTCTTCATCTGTGAATAAAAAAATTTCCGACTATTTTCAAAAATTTAAGTTTTTGATTCATATCGTTATGTGGAACATTGGTGGAAGTACAAAGTACAATACATACATGTAATATATTTTCAAATTTGACACGTTGCAAATTGTTAACAGTTGGAGATGAAATCAGTGAGTATGCTGAAACAGTAAAGACGGCAGATTCAATGGATTCAGGTGTTAAACTAACCAGTCAGCATCCCGACGGTGGAAGCAGGCGAGGTGTTCCAACAATTTACTCTTCACATCCAGGTATTCATCACAACGGCAGCAGGGGCTCTGGCGATGCTACAGGTGGTTTAAGCTCAGGTTCCATACCGCTTCGTGGGGATAGATTTCCCACGCCGATCAAACGCTCGATGAGGGAGGGAAGAGACACTCCCCAAACACAAGTCTAATATTTTAAACCTGAGTTATTTTTAAAGGTTACAGCTCACTAGTTCACTTAAGAGAAAGTAATGTAAAATGGTAGGTACGGTGTTACGCAATTAGAATAGCTAACTACGGTTTTGTCCCTCGGAAAGCGTACAAAGTGTGCAATCATCATATAAGAAAAGTACATAATTTTAGCTTAGACATTACATTTATAGATATACATACTATTAATTCTTAATTGCTTTAAATGCGTTGTATACTGTACAGTCGCCCAAGATGATTTTAATTATTCAAAATGTTCATTTATCTATATTTTTGTATTGTGATCTCACAAAAACGCTTGCATTTGTACTGTCATTAAAAATAGGGGTAGTTGACCCTCTGCTTTACTGGAATGTGAAAACTAAATGCACTTCAGGGTGTGCTTTGCACTAATTTTTTGTAATGAATTTGTAATGGAATTTGTAACTTCGCGGCAGCCGCAGCAAAAGTAATCTCGGAGATCCTCTTTCGATTTTCCAATTGAAATAGTTTGTACTAAACTGAAACTGTTATAGGTGAAACTCCATCCATGACAAAAAGATGACATTAAAAGGGAAGATCTAATGTACATGTTTTAACACTATGTGAGTCAGTAATTGTAATAATGAACTTTTTGCCAATTAGTAGGTGTTTAATGTACATATATAGAGCTTGTCCGTTGTTTTATCATTTGTTTAGTTCTCCTCATTTGTATAGTGTGTTATTCATGTGAGTAATTTATGTTGAAATGATTGACGTGGATTGACTAAAACAAACTTTGTACATTTTGGAAATAAATATTTCGCGTGAAATTGTCTGAATTTATTAGCTTTATTATTTCAGCGATTTATTGTTATTGCTTTAAGACGAGTCTTATTTTGCTCCAGTAAGTGTGTTCTTAAAGTGAATTGATCATCGTTCATGTGCTTACATTTCGATGAAAATTCTTAAATCATTAAGAAATTTGTCAGTCTTATCGTCTCATATAAAAAAGAAATTTAGTAATTTGAAATTCTCTCTCAGTAACCTACTTTTTGCACTTAATCAAATGTAGCTAATATCTATATGTGCGATCAAAACAAAAACATGAGAAAAAAGCAACATCTGTTTAGTAATCTTCTTAATACATTTATGCTTGTAACCGTACATTAAATATTTATAAACAAGAGAAATCATTTCATGTAATATAAAATGGAATCATACTCTTCATGCAATGAGTCAGCATAAGCGTATTCCGAATAATCCCAAAATTTCTTGACGTAATCTTATGAAGACTCCTCGTCCTCATGTACCCGCACAGGCCGCACACTTTGTACTTCGCAGAGAAATGACTGCTGCCATTGCAATTAGATAATTACGTTATTTATTGACACAACCATCGTTTTGCTCCACATAACTTCTTGCTCTGACGCAAAACAAGCAATAAGAGCATTGTTTCTCCTTTAGCTTTCCTTCTTTGGAGTTTTGTTTGAAATTACATTGCAAATAAGCGATGCGTATCAACTGCACAATCTACATCAATAACTTACTTGCGGATCATAGGGCGCTCTTATTCCAAAAATAAATTAGACGTACGCTTACTAGCATCTCTGACAGTAAACAAAGCCATTCATCGTCAAGCACGAAACCGAAAAGAACTTCCTTCCTGATTAAGAACATTGACCAGTGACGAGCGTTTTCCTTGACTGTCATGCTGAATATGAAAGACCTCATTCATAGACATTCACCGACAGTCACTTAACATTCCCCAGTTGCTTTCACTTCGCCTGAAAGATCAAGTTTAAAGATTGCCATTTCATGTTTGAAGTCGCAGCTAAAGCTCTCAGAAAAAATGTATCAGGTTGTGAACGACGAAATTAGAAAATCCCTCCTAATCGTTCTGCGACCCTTAGTTCAAATTAACTTCATTTTAGGGACTTGTCCTTGTGTCATCTCTCCAGAGGGGCGAATTAGGACACCATACAAGTACTTCAATGTTGCCCGCTTCTTCCTTACTGTGGGATGCTTCCTGTTTTTCTCTATATCATCCTTGGCAAACGCTTTCTTGAACATTTGTACCACCGACTACACATCATCAGTTTCTGCTACCAAAGACGGAAAATGGGGGAGCGGACAAACATTGGCAGCCTTTGTGGACATGGCTTGTGGCTTCTACGTGAATTTAATTCCGGCCATTTTTCTTTGCATCGCATCATTCAAGCGGAAGGCGATACTAGCGTTTTTTGACACCATGTCTAAGTATGTCGACGCCATCCGTGGATTTGGAGACTATGGACACTTTAAGAGAATCATTACCAGGCTGTATGTCCTTCATGGGTCCCTTGCCCTAACTATGGCATTAGTGGTAATCCTTCGATTTGCCTCTCAGCCAGAGCACTTGCCAGGGTCTATAACAATTTGGTTTGTTGAGCGGGAGAAAGTGGATCATCGAGTACTTTTGTGGGTCACAGCACCATTTGTAGTTTTCTTGAGTTTTGCAAAAACAGGAGTCGTTGCCCTCATCGAGGTCTCCTGCGTTTCTCTGGCTTGTTGTTTCTGCAAAGTTAGCGAAAATATCCAGGATTACTTGAGCGACATGATGAGTCACTGGAACACTCGATTTCTAGGTACGTCCTTCTGTTCTAAGTCTGTTTTGTATCTAATTAATTATCCATCAATTACGCAACTCGGTCTGAATGTTATTTCTTAAACCTTTTTTAAATTATAGAACTTCCTTTGACTACATCTATCTTGCAAAGGGGATCTAACTCAGAAAAAAGGTCGACTAGACGAGGGAAAGTCGAAGAAAGTTCAAATGGACATTGAAAACTATTTGGAGCAGATCCGCCGCTACAACCATTCTGACTACCCCTCCGCAGCAACATTTAGCGATGTTCATGGCAGGGTGCGAGGAGATTTCTGTGACTACCGGGAACTCACCCCAGGGCAGCAAATCATCCATGTCATCTTCAAATTTCAGGCGATCAGAAATGTGCAAACAGCAACAAACGGATTATTTGGTTCAGTCCTTGCCATAAATATGGGACTCGTTGTTTTTATCTCGGTTGTTGTTAAGTACATGTTAATCTGGAACTTTGGCAATTTACTGAGGCACTACCATGAAAAAAGCGCGAACTTTTCTGGGAGCGAAATTCCAGTGGATAACAATCAGCATATGTTCATGCATACAAATTCTCCTACAGAATGGATAATGTTTGCATTGTTTGACTTTTGCTTCGCCGTACGTCTCTTTGTATTAGTAGTATGCTTAGGGAACGTGTACTCCACCTCTTTGAACTTTAATTCTAAACTGACCAGCGCTATCCTTCAGGCGCAAAAAATTGGAGACATTGTGGAAATGCAGGGAATGGGAAACAAATATTTTCAAGGGAGACCCGTGATAACTCAGAATGAAGCTAACACGGCATTAGCATTTATTACAGAGAACTCAGCAAATCCGATGGCTTTCTCTGCTGCCGGACTCTTTTGTTTCAGTCGCAGTCTAATTTTAGTCATAATTAGTATAATAATTACCTATCTAGTCTTTTTGCTGCAGGTCTAAAATTAGCACTAATTATCCCACTACCATATCGCTTCTAATATATCTGCTTTCACTCTCTGCATACAAGCAAAGTGTAAGTTTTCATCACATACCTCATTAAAGGATGAGCTCAAATTTTCGAAATAAAGCGCATAATTTTGTTCGATTCTAATCGGGGGAAAGTAAGGCGGAGTGTGCTGACGCAAACTAACCTATCCTATTGGATTTCATGCTAGCTGCTAGCAAAATGTCAATATTAGCTTAGTAAAAACAAAAATTGCGCAATCAGCCAGGTAATTGGTAGTAATGAAAATGGATGTGGGAAGAACTGACCTGAGAAACCAATTAGATCTCTATGAGCCTCACATGCTTCATGATTCCATTATTCTCTAATAAAATGATCAGTAAATGAGCGAATCTTCTTGTTTGCTTTACATGAAACGAAAGTAATAAAAACATGACTACAACTAAATTGAATTCAAACTAATAGTGTGTAAATAAAGCCATCTGTTCGGATATTTCATACAAGTCCAATAGACATTTATTTGCAATTACTCATCTATTTGATTTTTAGCACTGAAGAGATAACATCAGCTTCAAAATAGTTGTGTCTGTGCACTAGCCAGGTTAGCAAGTGACACTGGAGAAAGTTCTGGGGGCAAGTTGAGACTTGTTCATATTTTATTTAACAACATGGATAGAGAAGCTTCGGACGAGGAGTCAGACTCTACTTTTAGAATTACAATGGCAGATGGGCTTAGGCCTCTGACAAAGTTCAATTTCATTCTTGGGGTATCCACGTATTGGTTTACCTCATCGGGAAGGCTGAAATATCCCCTTAAAAGGTTCACCAAAGGCCGAGTCATTCTTACAGCGAATTTTGATTTCAGTCAGTGCCATACTTATTCTTCATAGAATAGGAGTTGTACTAATAAGTCCAGAGTACACGGGAATGGCCAGATTTAATAGGATGGTGGAGCTATTCTGTCAGTTTGTTTCATGTTTAAATCCTCTTATGTTAATTATAATTTCACTCTTTAAAAGTACCGCGTTGGCTGCTTTCTTCCGTGAAATGGGAAAGTATAATGCAAGAATTCACAGGTTTGCTGAACCTGTCAAAGTTTGTGCAACTTCTAGAAAGTTTTTTGTTCTCCATATGATAATGCTAATTACATCTGCAACATTCGTAATTCTTCGAATGATGACATCTATGCACCCTGAAGATGTCAATTTACGAAATATTGTAATTTCGTTGCCCAGCCTGGCGAGCACAGTCAGCATAATCTTAGGAGTATTCACACTCGTCCTTAAATCTTCAGCAGTTGCTTTTATCGAGTGTTTTAATTTACAAATTGCTACATGCTTCTACTGGGTCATTCATAACTTGACTGTGTACATATTAACCGAGGCGAACAGCTGGAAAGTCAAATTTGCTGATAAAGGTATGTCATTCAGCTTCATCAGATTATCAAAAGTCCTTTAAGAAAATTAAACTACTTTTCATTTTCTCACGTAGAAATTGCCGCAAAATTGTCACCATCTCTTCCAGTGAAGCAAAAGGCTCCACTAATACCAACATCATTATTCAAAACAGAAAGTCATGCTGATGCCACAACTGCTGCCAGCCGACCTATAGTCCCGGAGCTGGAAGGAACCACACCCGGTCAACAAATTTGCTTTGTCATCCGGAAAATCCAGCATGTTGCAACCATGCAAAACGTAGCGAATAAACTTTTCAGTACGATACTCGCCATGGATGTAGGCTTTACAGTCTTGATGGTAGTAATTCTGAAATATCTTTTGATTCGAAATGTGAGCATGTTTGCATACACTATTCGCGAAGCATATGTCACGGAGAAAATTAATGCAATGAAATTTGAAGATAACTCTATCGCTAACACCTCTGACATGATTTTTTCCAGTGCTGTAGATAGTATAAGCAATGGCACACTCCCACATATTGATCGCTTTGACGATTCCATGATCACGTGGATATTCTTTCTTTGCTTTGACCTCTGTTACTCAATTCGCTTGG